>JAQGAE010004182.1:0-13217 GCA_034696685.1 Julus scandinavius
TACATTACTAAAAAATTTTTGCCCCCCCCTAGAAAATTTTCTGCCCTCCCCTAGAAAATTTTCTGCGGGCGCCCATGCAAGATGTGTTGACTTTTCAACAACCATATTAAACACATTTGGTCAGTGTGTTAACTGTTTTATCATCATAGTCAACACAAGATGTGTTGACTTTTCAACAACCATATTAAACACATTTGGTCAGTGTGTTTGCCTTTTATTATCGTAGTCAACACAACAGGTCATGTGTTCACTTTTCAACAACCACATTCAACAAATTTGGCAAAAGTGTTGACACAAGATGCGTTGACTATGATGATAAAAGTCACCACAATCACCACATTTAACACATTTGGTCATGTATTAACTTTTCACATTATATCTCATGTCAATTCTGTGATCATCACACACTCAACACATTGAGTCAACATTGGAACAAGTGTTGACTTTGATCATCACACACTGATTCAACACATTAGATCACTTGATAACTTTGTGATCATCGCACACTCAACACCATCATTCAACACTTGGATCAGGAGTTGACTTTCGATCACCACACTCACCACATTAGGGCAGCAGGTGTTCTTAATCTATTCCTCGTGATCATCACACTTATCATGTCTCGACTTAATCACACACTTAACATTTTGATGAGTACACTCAACACATTATGTAACGTGTTTACTCGATGATGATCATCATGTTGAAGACGAGGTCACGTGTTTTGCGTGCCTGATGCTCCGTGTAAATATATAACTGACCGGTGTAGATGACCAAATATCGCTGTTGAGTAAACGGTAGAAGAGCATGTGTACTGAAACTGAAAAAAAGGCAACAATTTGTATATTCAACAAGGTCATCGTCGTTAAAAACTAAAAAAGTGGTGAATGTCAGCCAATGTCCACTCGCGTCCACCTTCGTCGTTGTCGTCGTCGTAAATTGTCGGTAAAATGCTTTAGAAATTTCTTTTTAAAAAAGTTCATTCTCATTTCGATGACATCTGCACTACACAAAAAAAAGCACGCAAAAAATAGTTAAGGAACACCCTTCATATTTGAAAACTAAACAACGGACAAAACTCGAGCGCAGCGCCATCTATGCCATTTGTAATCATAGAAAATTAGAAGAAAACGTGTCTCAAATTATATCAGTGAGTTACAAAAAAAAAAAAACATGTTGGTTTCAGTGGAAAACATGTTTTTTTATGTATAACTATAAAATATATACTTTATTTTCTTGTTTAGTTAAGTTATGTCATCCAGCTTTGATTCTTTGATATGTGTATTACAGATAGGGTTATATATTACATTGCTAGATAAAATATATGTTTTGATTCACATCTTTTCTAACATATCAAAATATATATATTTTTCTTGTTTAAATTTTAATTATATATTATCTAACTTTAATATGTGTGTTACAGATTAGGTAATATATTATAGTGCTACAAAAAATATATTTTTTGATTCACATGTTTTCTAATATACCAAAATATATTTTTCTTGTTTAGATGTTAATTATATATTATCTATCTTTAATATGTGTGTTACAGTTGGGGTTATATAATATATTGATGGACAAAATATACTTTTTGATTCACATATTTTATGGATTATATAATTTGGACAATATTTACATTTTTTGAATAAATATAACACAAATATATACTTTATTTTCTGATTTAGATGTTAATTAGAATATCAGATTTATCTTTGGGGCAATATAACATATTGCTAAGCAAAATATTATATTATTTGGCTCTTGATGGGCCATATTTGGATCTTGATGGACCAAATTATTTGGCTCTTGATGGGCTATATATGGGTCATTCAAGCTTTCAACATATATGTCTAGAAGTGTCCAATTTATAAGATGTATACATGTGCACATATATGACTATGCATGCCCCACATATGATTTTTCCACCCTAGAAATATATAAAAAGTATATATATATATTTAAATATGTAGCCAATAAGGTGAGTGAACTTTTTAATTTATATGTGGTTAGGAAAAAGTAGTTTCTCCAATTAATCCTAATTAGGAAATGTCCAGTGCACGCGCTTGGCTGACCAACCGATTATCCGAACACGAATGTCACATATCTATACATGTCGTACACAACACGAGGATGAATTACGACAAAAAACATGCACATGTCACATTTCAGGATATATTTAGGACATTACAATTTATTAGTTATAGCATCCCGGGAAGCAAATATTACATACAGGGTGGTCACAAAAAATGGGGATCTTTTTTCATAAACTCGTAACTTTTTTTTTAATCAAAGCAAATCCAATTTTTCACAAATTTAGGCAACAAACGTATGAACAAAACAGCTACCGTATTTTACGGACTATAAGATGCCCCTTAATTTTGAAGCTTTTTTTAAAAAAAAAAAGTAGTATAAAGACGCGAGTATAAGACGCACCTGAATTTTGGAGTCAATTTTTTGAAGAAAAAAGTGCATCTTATAGTCCGCAAAATACGGTATTTCAATTTTTACTCAAAGTGCGGTCCATCCACTGCAACCAATCCCCCTAAATAACCTCCTGTTTCTTGTCTTTTAATTTGTGTTGTTTTCTTTAACCATATAACCCTAAAATGTATCCCCTTCAGGCGAGATGTGCTGAGTCATGTGGTACCCTTTAAATTTGCTTGACACATAACCGGATATGGGGACAATTGACGAGTCGATTACTGTTTGATCAAGTTCATCCTGAGGGGCCAGAAGAATTCGGCGTCTTAACTCTTTGCCATCACAAATCTTTGTTCAGTACACTTTTTGCACCAAATCCCCCCACTTGGAATAATCGACTGGGTTTAAGTAGAAGCTATTATGTAACTAAAGGGGAGGTGGTATAACATTTGGAGTCTATGGACAAGTTGAGCAGTTTCTTGAGTAGTGTGTGCCAGTGGACTATCTTGCTGGAACACAAGCCCAAAAATGCCATATATCTAAGGGAATTTGGTGTAAAAAGTTTACCGAACAAAGATTCGTGATGTAAAAGAGTTAAGACGCTGTATTCTGACCGCTCGGGATGAACTCGATCAAATAGTAATCGACTCGTCAATTGCTCAATGGCGCAAGTTTGTTTGTTTGTTGATTTTTAACGTTGGCCTATTTCTGCTACTAATGCCGTATTCTCATTGTCCGTACTTTTGTGCGTTTTGGTGCCCTCGAGAGGGGGACTTCTACCCCCTCTCGAGGGGTCTTTAACGTGCAACAATCAACACCAGACCTCGGTTTAAACTCATCCGAAAGAACCAGAACCGCTACTTAGGGAATTTCTCCCATCTGTAAAAAGTCCCACTGACCTCGACCAGGGAACGAACCCCGCATTCTAGGATCGAGAGGCAAGCACGTAACCCACTTGACCGCCGGCATCAGCCGTATATATGGTGTACTGTGTATGGACAAGTACACCTATACCTCGCTATACGGACTTTCGCTATAAGGGCCTTTTTTAATTATGGCACTTTTTCGATTTACAGGCCATGTTTCGTTATAAGGCTTTTCACTTTATGGCCAACGTTTCCAGAACTTATCTAGGCCGCAAAGCGAGGTATAGGTGTAAACCGTATGTGAAATATACAATTACCATTTTTCCATCGGTTATTCCGGATAATGGGTCCATGCAAATGAGGTCCTATTATCCGGAATGCAAAAAAAATCACTCCTGGCCCTGTGAGTGTGGGGTAATCGTAATAAAAAACTAACATTGGCTGGTGTTATCTGGTGTTTTGCAGGCTGTGAATATGACGGTTATTAGCATAATTAAATCACGTTTTTCAATAGGCAAAATAGGATAATTTACATGTTGAGATATGCAAATATTTTAAGCTACCCCCACGACGATTTTACTCTTTTTTTACCACCCCCTACAAACATCACCTTCTTATTATACAAATATGACACAAAATATGAAAAACTTGTCTATAAAATCGATATTTGGTACAGAAAAAAACACGA
Organism: Julus scandinavius; assembly: GCA_034696685.1. Classification (NCBI taxonomy): domain Eukaryota; kingdom Metazoa; phylum Arthropoda; class Diplopoda; order Julida; family Julidae; genus Julus; species Julus scandinavius. The sequence goes on from JAQGAE010004182.1 coordinate 3,976, forward strand.
AATATCCATACAAATTGCATGACTGGGGAGGTTATGATGGAAATTTCAATTGTACAGGGGTGTATCAAAAATAAAAACTAATCTGAAAACCTGATAAGACTATACTTAGATGATGAAATTGTATAAAATGCATGTAGGAAATGGACTGTTAGTATTGATAGTATATGTATGGATAGTCTACATGTATATGTTTAAGTGAGTACTACAAGATAATTGTAAAATTATTATGGATGTACTTTTTACAGAAAAACGAATTTTTTTGCACCATTTAAGTTAAAAAAAAGTCAACATTTGAAACACTCCTTTATAGTCGCTAATTTTGCTAACGTGTTCATAAAATTTCCATTTATTTGGGTAATAAAACATTTGAATTAACATTCCTTATTTTGAAATTTTGAAGTTAGACATGTACTCTCGTGTTTTATTCGTTCGTTTAATTCAATAATTATGCAAAATGCATTTCATAAACCGCAAGACCTCTTTGAAGTTTTGCAAAAAAAAAACACCTGGTAATATTTACAGAATTTTAAATTATGGAAATATGCAAAACAAACAGAAGTTGAATTTGTATTACAAACATTATCTTTATAATTTACGACAGAGACATCAAGGCTTGTCTTTAAAATAGCAAAGTTTTTTTTTAATAAAACACCATTTTATGGCAATTATAGGCCTCAATCTATACATTTTATAGTTAACATTTTGTTTTTAATAAATATGCAAGTATATTACATGTTTCATTCAGAAAAATATGTTTTGAAACATGTTTCATTCAGAGAAATGTATTTCAGTAAAGTGGTTTGAGAAACGCTTATCCTGAGAAAGACATTGATTACCCTTTTGGTATGTTACAGTACATTTACAATTAACGGTTTGAAAATTACAATGTAGCCATTATATTTCAAATCAAAAATTAATTTAAGAAGTACATTTTAAATTCAGACATTTTAAAAATACATTTTTGTGAATGAAACATTTTTGAAATGTTTTTCTCTGAATTAAACAATCTTAAAATGTATTTTTTGAGTGAAACATTTAAAAAAAATATACATGTGAATGAAACATGTTCTGAAATAATTTATCTGAATGAAACTATTTTCCAAATACATATTTCTGAATGAAACATTTCTAAAAATACATTTTTTCTAATTAATACTTTAAAAAAAATATCCCTGAATGAAACATTTTTTAAATATATTTATCTGAATGAAACATTTTATAAAACATATTCCGTGAAGGAAACATGTTTGAAATTATAGTTTTCTGAATGAAACTTGTTTAAAAATCCATTACATTAAAAACATTCACAATAAAAATACAATATCCATAGAAAATAAACATTTTTCTGAATGAAACATTTGGTTCAAACATATTTTAAGTACAATGTTTCAAGATACAGCACGTGTTTCACAACTGTACATCATTTTTGAATTTGTTGAGGTCAGTTAAGCGTGGTTTGTTTTTAGTTTGAGTCCTTGTCACAATAAACGAAGATCACTTAACACCTCTTACGACTGCTCTTAAACATAGTTTAAGTTTTAATCGGTGATTAATCAAAATGATTTATTAATCCACGTGGCCAATGGTCATTCAAGCTCAACATTTTCGACCTTAATTTAGTTTTATCGCGTTTTTTATGACTGTTTATGAGACCCATAAAACCCATTGCACATTTCACGACTGTCTACTGTGACTTAATCTCCGATTAATTACTTAATGAGCGTTAGTGCAACGCTTCACGATGCATGGCTCAGGTATAATATATATACATATAGCGTGCTAATGGCTCTTAATAAAAATTCACATAAATTAGAGCTCGTAAAAACACCCTTTTTTACAACAAAAACAAGCTCTGAATATATTGTAAAATAATCACCATTAACGTTGTTTTTTTTATTTTATTGGTGCAAAAAGGAAATCATTAAGAGTAATTTGGTTTAATAAGCGGAGTTTTATGGCAAACGGAACTCCACATTAAGGGAAATTTCTTAGGAGTTTTTTTTATCTACTTTTTTATATATATTTTTAGAAACAAAAATCAAATTTTATGAAAATGCATTGTTTCAAAATAGTTGTGGTCACGGAATGGATTTCAACCTAGTTAAAATCTAGCTGAAAACATGGCGCATGCGCACATGTACATCGTATACCCTTAATTGCTGGACAAATTATACAGATCACATATGTATATATGGATGTCATATATCTAATTACGGAAATAAGACAATGTATTGTACACGGGTGCCACAAAAGTTGGTTTGCCATACACTGGTGCTACAAATATTTCACGAACATTTATATATTCTTATATAATGTATGTCCATATATAACCCCATAAAATGCCATATGTGTTTTCAGCCATGATATATGGCCCTATATGGGACGTAGTTTGGCATATATGGCCCTTATGTGTTGCAATATGGTAGTATATATGGCCCTACATGGGACGTAATATGGCATATATGGGGCTAATTATGGCATATTGGCCCTATATGGGAGGTAATATGTCATATATGGCCCTATATGGGAGGTAATATGTCATATATGGGAGGCAATATGCCATATATGGGACGTAGTTTGGCATATATGGCTCTATATGGGAGGTAATATGGCCCTATGTAGAACGTAATATAGCATATATGGGGCTTATTATGGCATATTGGCCCTATATGGGAGGTAATATGTCATATATGGGAGGCAATATGCCATATATGGGACCTATTATGGGATATATGGCAATATATGGGACCAATTATGGCATATATGGCTCTATATGGGAGGTAATATGGCATATATGGCCCTATGTAGAACGTAATATAGCATATATGGAGCTTATTATGGCATATTGGCCCTATATGGGACATAATATGTCATATATGGCCCTATATGGGAGGTAGTTTGGCATATATGGGACTTATTATGGGATATATGGCCCTATATGGGACGTAATATGTCATATATGTCCCTATATGGGAAGTTGTGACATATATGGCCCTATATGGGACGTAATATGTCATATATGGCCCTATATGGGAGGTAATATGCCATATATGGGACTTATTATGGGATATATGGCCCTATATGGGACGTAATATGTCATATATGGGAAGTTATGACATGTATAGCCCTATATGGGAGGTAATATGTCATATATGGCCCTATATGGGAGGTAATATGTCATATATGGCCCTATATGGGAAGCAATATGCCATATATGGGACGTAGTTTGGCATAGATGGGACCTATTATGGGATATATGGCCCTATATGGGACGTAATGTCATATATGGCCCTATATGGGAAGTTATGACATATATGGCCCTATATGAGACGTAATGTGTCATATATGGGTTTATTATGGCATATATGGCCCTATATGGGAAGTAATATGGCATACCTTCAACACACCACTTCCATGTATGTACATAGTATAAAGGGAATTCCCAAGCCGCATGGATGATAGCGTTAAGCGAAACACCGCAGCGCTAAACGAAACACGAGAGCGTTAAGCGGGTGAACCGCCTTTTTACCGCAGGAATTTCTCACCCCAAAAGACCGTGGCTTTGGGTGTCTGACCTGAGGGTGGGGGTGGGGGGAGTGAGGGTTTGAGGGGCGACAAAATGGTCACCCTGAGCGACCCTGGTGGCGCTAGTTGGTCGGTATTAAGTCAGTCGTAAATCTGTACAAGTTGTATATGTCCAAGCATGTCGTCCATCGTTAACGTCTTGACCGGTGTCTATAGGAAGGAGCGTTGCAACGGCGCTCTCGCTCGTCTCGTTAAGCGCCCTCTGCTGTCACTCTTAAACCAGTCTTAACGAGCGAGTTTAAACTGCAATTGATGTTAATGCGTTTCGTTATTGCGCTCCTAAACGCCTAGCTCACATATTTCACCCATTTTCTCGAAGCTACTTTACTTATCTTTTTATCGCTTTTTTTCCTTTTTTCACGGGGGTTTTAAATGACAAAAACGACTTTCGCGGCACCCTGTAATAACTTCTATTCGCTTAGGCGGGGGGTCCAAAGGGCCTTCTGGCTTTGGGGCTCTCTCTGGAGTTTCACACGTTCAAAGTTAAGAGCTGCATGGAAACATGTTTAAACAGCATTTGCACAAAGACTAAGACATGTAACATTTGGACCTAGATCTAGACATGTAACATTTGGGCCTAGACATGTAACATTTACACATAGACCTAGACATGTAATATTTGCACCTAGACCTATACGTACATAGTCATCTACCATTTGGACCTAGGCCTAGACATGTAACATTTGCACATAGCCCTAGACATGTAACATTTGCACATAGCCCTAGACATGTAACATTTTAACCTGGACCTAGACATGTAAGATTTGAACCTGGACCTAGTAGACCTAAACATGTAACATTTGGACTTAAGCCTAGACATGTAATATTTGCATTTAAACGTAATCATGTAACATTTACACATAAACCTACTCATTTAACATTTGTAACTGTGCCTAGTCATGTAGCAGTTACACATAGACCTATGTAGATGTCATTATGCACCTGGGCCTAGTCATGTTAAATATATATTTGCACATAGGCCTAGTTATGTAACATGTGTAACATTTAAATCAAGGCCTAGACATGTAATATTTGCACTTAGACCTAATCATGTAACATTTACACATAAACCTACTCATGTAACATTTGTAACTATGCCTAGTCATGTAGCAGTTACACATAGATCTACGTAGATGTCATTTTTACACCTGTGCCTAGTCAAGTAACATGTGTAACATTTGCACCTAGGCCTAGTCATGTTAAATATATTTGCACCTAGGCCTAGTCATGTTAAATATATTTGCACCTAGGCCTAGTCATGTTAAATATATTTGCACCTAGGCTTAGTTATGTATGTATGTAACATGTGTAACATTTGAATCAAGGCCTAGTCATGTAATATTTGCACTTAAACCTACTCATGTAACATTTGTAACTAGTATGTCTACTCATGTAGCAGTTACAAATAGACCTTATGTAGATGTCATTTTTGTATCTGGGCCTAGTCAAGTAGCATGTGTAACACGTGCACATAGGCCTAGTTATGTTAAATATATTTGCACATAGGCCTAGTCATGTTAAATATATTTGCACCTAGGCCTAGTGATGTTAATATAATATTCCCTAGTGGTTTGTTGAGTATAAGTAGAGTAAATGCGTTACTCGTGTTTTGCGATCATAAAAATGTTCGCCCAAATTCCTCTCTCGTCTTAAATGAAAACACAGTTCGTGTTGACTCGACCTTTTTATGGCAAATGTCAACGCACTATTCTCTATACAATTTATACTATTCAACGTCATCCCAGTCAACATTCTTGTTTTCTTAGGAAATAGCACAAAATCTTTGTATAAACTTATGAAAATATTGAGCAAACTTTTTAAATCTTATTGCTGAGCCTCCACAAACATTTGTAAACTTATTTAGCTCATTAAATACTTGTGCAAACATTTTGAAAATTTTTGAAGACTCGTGAAAACATTTGCAAACTTTACAACTTTTATGTTTGTATAAACTTTGTGAAAAATTATTGAAAACTTGTGCAAACTTTTTAAAGTTTGTTCAAATCTTGCTAATCTTCCAGAAATCATCTGTAAACATATGTTTGTAAATGTATGCGAGTCTCGAGTAACCGGTTGCCTCTTGAGCTTCTGAATGTTTGTAAATATTTACACAAAGTTGTGCAAATATTGTGTAAGCTTGTTAATTCAAATCATGCTAATCTTCCACAAATCTTTTGTAAACATAAGTTCTTCAGATCTTCGTAAATGTTTGTCTATATAGTGAGTTTTTGAATCTTTGTAAATATTCGACAATCAATATAAACTTGTGCAAACTTTGTCTCATGAATTTATGAAGCTTTACAAATCTTTGAAAATATTTACAAATTTTTGCAAATATTGTGCAAACTGTCTTCTGAGCTTCTGAAGCTTTAGAAACACTTGCCAATATTTACAAACTTGTGCGCTTGCATTTTTACAAAACTTCTTAAGACCATTGAATACTTTTGAAATCTGAAACTTTCGTTATGAATACTTTTGACTTCTTCTGAAACTTTTCTTTATATAAATATTGTGAAAATTCATGAAAAACTTCTGCAAATATTGTGCAAACTTTTTAAAGCTTGTTCCAATCTTGCTAATCTTACACAAATCTTTTGTAAACATATATTTTCGTAAATGTTTGCCTCGTTTGCTTTCTTGGATATTTGAAAATATTTATACAAAGTTGTGCAAATATTGTGCAAACTGTCTTCTGAATCTTTGTAAATATTTGAAAATCATTGTAACTTGTGAAAATATTGTGCAAACTTTGTCTTAGCTTTTGACGCTTTAGAAACATTTGCCAATATTTACAAACTTGTGCACTTGCATTTTTTTTTTACAAAACTTCTTAAAATCGTTGAATACTTTTGAAATCTTCTGAAATTTCTTTATGCAAACTTTTGAAATCTTCTGAAACTTATCTTTGTGTAGATATTGTGAAAATTCATCGAAAACTTATTCAAATATTGCGCAAACTTTTTAAAGTTTGTGTAAAAATCATATAAACACGTGTAACTCAAAATTTTACAAATAGTTTTTTTTGAAATTTTCTGAAATGTGTGTGTTTGAAATAGTATCCGTGTTCCCCTCCTGTCCCTTCTCTCAAATGTAAATTCCCGAAATTCTGCAAAATTATTTAGTAACGGGTGATTAAGTGTGACGGCCCTGCATCACGTTCTACACCACGCCCCCTTTTTTAAAGCCCCATTTATCACGTGCCGCCGCCATGTTGCCCCTATATATGGGTTTCAAACCCCCTGAAACACTTAATTCGTCACCCGGGGTGAAATGGAGACCAGCCAAATTTCGCCGCAAATTGACCGAAACTGTTCCGCACGTTTAACTTTTTTTTCTGAAAAAAAAAATGTGGGATATTTGGTTACTCATGTACTATTTCTACTGACCCAAAGGACTGCCAAAAATGCGACTGCAGCGACACCCACATTACGGCCAAAGGGCAAAAAACTATATTTCAACTTATATAAGAATCATGTTTGGGCCAAATGGACTCATATATGGACCATATTAAACCACACAATGGGCATATATTAAAATCCAAGATGGTGGCAAAAGGTCTTTTGAAATGTGTGGGAAAAAGCGTTTAAAATTTGGATGTGGTCAGTTTGATTTATGTTGGTCGGTCCAGAAGGGGGCGCTCGGAGCAAAGGGGGCGCTGCTGGCGGGGGGCCTCAACTTGTTTGCCTTGTCAAATTACACTCAACTAAAAACCTAATCCGTTTTCGTGTTTCTACAAAAGGCCGTTGGTGGAGCTGTCAATTAATGGCAACCAAACTCAGGCATGCTTCTACTTAAGATTGGGACCATTTTAAGAATTATGTGGTGGACTTCAGGCCCTTACTAAACTTGGGACCATTGATGTCCTGATGAAAAAAACAATAGAGATTTCTATTGTTTCGTTGTTTTTTATTGGTATCAACAGAAACTTTCTATTGGTTTTATTGGTTTCAATTGTTTTCTATTGTTTTCCATTGTTCAGTCAATACAGCTAAACCATAGAAACCAATAGAGATTTCTATTGTTTTCTATTGTTATTTGGAACGTTGTTTTTTATTGGTTTCAATTGTTTTCTATAGTTTTCTATTGTTCAGTCAATACAGCTAAACCATAGAAACCAATAGAGATTTCTATTGTTTTCTATTGTTATTTGGAACGTTGTTTTCTATTGGTATCAATAGAAAATTTCTATTGGTTTCAATTGTTTTCTATTGTTCAGTCAATACAGCTAAACCATAGAAGTCAATAGAAGCCAATAGAAGTCAATACAGGAACCATAGAAAACAATAAAAGTCAATAAAGTGACGAAATAACAATAGAAACCAATAGAAATCTCTATTGTTTTCTATTGTTTTTTTTCACAAGGGTGACCCTTGATGAAGTGGGGACCATACAATCCCCACCTTCCTTAACGGCCGATTAGCTAATCCCCGATTAACTTAACACCATCATCCTTCATAATTTTCGTTAAACACCTATTTGTATGCATCATACATCAATTATTCACATAAATACGATTATATGAGTTAACGTACAGTGTCCATTTTCCTTAACAGCCGATTAGTTAACGGCCGATTAACCCCTCTTCTTAATTCAATGTTTTCGTCGCCTCGTGTGTGCATGCTTCCGAATGCGTATCTTTATAATGTCCTTAATTAATGATCGAAGAGAACAATGGCTTTTAATGGGTGGTGTCTAATTAATCGTCCGTTCTATTTTGGAATTGCCGTCGTCCATCTTTGTTTTTTTTTTTTCCGTCCATGAGCTTACATAAATTGTCGATCGATGGCGCCGTCCTTCGTTTAAAATGCGGCTACGAATTAAAGCCGAGTCACGAAGATGCAGCAGCCACATAGCCGTGGCGATTAATAACGCATTATTATAACACGCTCATTAAATTAATGTCTAATCTATTACGGTGGTGGCGCCCTCCTGCGGCGACACCTCTCTCACCTTTGACCCTCGTATATAGAGCGAGTAATACATGGCAATAATTCGCATTAACACCTAACAACCCTCCTCCTCCTCGTTCAAAACACAACCCCCACCCTCTCTAATACAGGGTGTCTCGAATTATATTACAGGGTGTCCCACCTTCCTTCCCCCCGCATGGTCGTGTGACATACACCTCAGTCATCCGAATTTATAATGAACACCCTGGAATCATTATACAGGGTGTCCGAAATTAAAGTACAGGGTGTTTCATATGAAAGTACAGGGTGTCTCAAATGAAAGTGCAGGGTGTCTCATATGAAAGTACAGGGTGTCTCGTATGAAAGTGCAGGGTGTCTCAAATGAAAGTGCAGGGTGTCTCAAATGAAAGTACAGGGTGTCTCAAATTAAAGTGCAGGGTGTCTCACATGAAAGTACAGGGTGTCTCATATTAAAGTACAGGGTGTCTCAAATTAAAGTACAGGGTGTCTCAAATTAAAGTGCAGGGTGTCTCATATGAAAGTGCAGGGTGTCTCATATGAAAGTGCAGGGTGTCTCATATGAAAGTACAGGGTGTCTCAAATTAAAGTGCAGGGTGTCTCACATGAAAGTACAGGGTGTCTCATATTAAAGTACAGGGTGTCTCAAATTAAAGTACAGGGTGTCTCAAATTAAAGTGCAGGGTGTCTCATATGAAAGTGCAGGGTGTCTCATATGAAAGTGCAGGG
>JAQGAE010004183.1:0-13214 GCA_034696685.1 Julus scandinavius
AAAAAAAACCAAAGTACCTTTGTAGACTGTATCGTTTTCAACTATAATGCTAAACCAGAAAAACATTTCTGGATCATCCTCGCTGATATATTTGAACCTAAACTCCAAAGATTTATCTAAAAACATTTAATAAAACTTTATTTTGTACATATCTTTCAATCGCTTAAGTATGCAAATTCTAAAGTAAAAAGAATCACCTTTAGGAACTAGGGTCAGTCCAAGGATTGACGAATATTTGTGAATCTCATCCTTCATAGATTGAATGGAGTTCAGTTTATCACTGCATTTTTTATCAAACTCTAAGATTAGAAAATGATATGATGTGTTAAGAGATCTTGAAATGAATACTTCAAATTTCTAAATGACACCAACCTTCCTTTGCGGCATTGGATTCTTCATTTTTGTGGCCAACATTAACTTCGAGTTCCTCCACTTCTTTGCATATGCCATCTGTTACTGCAGATACTTCCTGGCTGTCCTCGCTGCATTTGATGTTCTCCAAAATTGATTTCTTGGTTGCTAAGAAGTAAATATTAAGTGTAAGTTGTTGAGTTTTTGAATAAGGGTACATCATTATTAGTTCTCTCCCATAATTGCAGGTACATGTGCACCGCATTATACAGTAGAAAATAGAACCTGTCAGTGGCGTAACAAGGTAAGGTGGTACCTGGTGCAGACGTTTTCTTGTGACACCCCTCCTTTAGACAGGTTCATTTATATACACTGGGTTAAGTCGGGACCGGAACATTTTATGCTTTAGATAGGTTATTCATTTACATAGGTTCTACTGTACATGTTGCTGTTGTTTCAGACGCTGTGCAAGTGCCAACGTCATGCCCATACTCCACCCCATTTTATATCAGTTCAAGTATAATAATTTGCCACCTGTTATGGAAATTGCCATCATATGAAGATTCCAAACACCAGAGCATGCATAGCTAGGTAAGCGTAAACACTCTGATTTTTTAAAATAAGAAGCCATTGGGCGTTGTCAGGGAATATCTGAGCATGCTTACCATCTTTTATTTTCACCAGCTCTTCATATTTTTGTTTGACAATATCTCGTTGATGGCTTAGAACTTCTGAAAAATGAAAACAAATCACTCGATCGTTAGTAACAAGAGTCGAAACGTAAAAATACCATTGTCCACATTGTCCACCTGTCAGAAAACAGATAACGATACTGATTTCGTTTAACACAAACTTATGAAATGTTCAAATGAGTGAACAATTTACAAAATATTTGAACACTCACAGCTTAGATATTAGTTATCTTAATTTTAAGTAATTGTTACCTACCATCGATTTCCGCAGATCTCGTTTGATAATACGACGAATTACACGTTCTTGCTTCTAACGAGCTTAAGTTTTCATCAAGGGTGTTGTAAGCAACTTTTGTTCGTTCAAGAAATTCAGCTAAGTCTTTTTCAACTTTGGACATATCCATTTTGAATTTGACTGCAAAACATCAAAAAATATATAGCCCTGTATAAATAGTACTGAAACGATACATAAGTTTTACATAACTTATTTATCGTAGCGTACAGTACCAAAAACGCGCCAAAAAAGGAATTCTGGGTAATAAAAGGGAACTCTGGGTAATAAATAGAATCGGAAGTTTCGTCATTCCATGGTTCGTCTGTTCATCACCTGTTTTGTTGGAACTCCATCTGAAAGTTTCTACTGTTCCCTCGACGTTAAGTACTAATTTTTGGGTGAATAATAACAGGATTTCTACCAAATTCTTCTTTAAAATGGACGATGATGTTATAACTACGCTCAAGGTGCTCTGCCTGGGTGAAAGTGGCGTGGGGAAATCGAGGTATGTAACAGATTTATAGTTTCGTAATGACATCTACCAAACTGCATCGCAACAGTTTGTTATTAACGATGTGTTTGCCGTAAATAATGCACCCATGTTTGGTAAAGCCATGGTATACTATAGCTGAGGCTTTATAAAACGAAATATTAAGGTAGGAATACTTGTTTGTTGACTGGGCCCTGTCAAAAAAATTACCGTGATTCATATTGCAGCCGTAATGATAAATTCTAGACTATAGTGACACAGTTTTAGACCTATAATGACAATGTGATGTACATGTAGAAAGTAGTCCTTTGCCTTTGTCATTTTCAATTTTTACCAGCCTATCAAATCAATCGATTGTCAATATTTGTCTCACATTAATATCAAGGTTGTATGGTGTCACAATCAAGCCTTATTATTAATTGGTGAGTTATGCAATATCAATGCAATAAAACCTGTAAGTTATTTATCGTAATTTCACGCATGTTTTGCATCGCTGCCTTTGGGGATTACTTAATGTCAGAACATGAATTCCATTTTTTTGATTCATGAGAACAAACATTTCTGAAGGTATATGCACAAATTTAATAGCTAATAATTTAGGCCTACCAAATTAAATGTTGATTTTTTTTATATTTTATTTTAGCCTTTTGTTGCGTTTCACAGATGATAAATTTGATGCAGAGCAGTCTGCAACAATTGGTAAGTTTCTGTTTAACCCTCCAAAATAATTAGCAATCACTTTTAAGCATAAACAGTTAAAACTTTAAACATTTTTACAGGAGTTGACTTTAAAGTAAAGCGTGTAACTTTGGAAGGGAATTCAGTAAAATTGGCTATCTGGGTGAGAACAATTTATTTATTTAGTACGGTCTTTTGTAAACGTCCATGGAAGTGTGCTTTAACTTAAATGTTGCTGATGTAGGACACTGCTGGTCAGGAAAGGTTTCGCACATTAACACCAAATTTCTATAGGGGAGCTCAAGGCATAGTTTTAGGTAATTCTATAACTTTATAGTGTGATTTTCTGGCATTGTATTCTAATGGTCTTACATTTATGATTGCATTGTAATCATTAATTAATATTATTAATGTATTGCAACAGTCTATGATGTAGCAAGCAGACAAACTTTCAGCAAACTAAACATTTGGCTCGATGAATTGGACACGTATTGCAACGTAAATGGGTGCATAAAAATGTTAGTAGGCAACAAAATTGACAAGGTAAGATTGATCGTTTGACACTCTGATCATTGATTTCTTTTTTGTTTCTAAGATTAAAAAAGATTTGTTTTTGTGTTTTAAGGAAAATCGAGAGATATCACGTGAAGAAGGAGAGAAGTTTGCCAGAAAACATTCCATGCTTTTTATTGAGACAAGTGCAAAAACAAGAGAAGGTGTTCAGTTAGCTTTTGAAGAGTTGGTGGAAAAGGTGAGTATTTAATGTACTCCTTAGGCATAATAATGAAAAAATTTTAATTGCTTTTAAATTTTGTTTTATAGGTACTGCAAACTCCTGGATTATGGGAAGCCCACCCTCTTGGGTTGCGAGTAAGGCACGGAGATGGCGAAGCGTCTCAACAATCATGCATGTGGAGGTTATGTGGCTACTAACTGCTTTTTTTAAAAATTTGTTAACGAAATCTTGAAAACACATATTATCTCTCGACTCTGGCGAATCGCCCAGCACTGCAAATTCGCCATGTCCAGTTGCATCAGTGGAGCGATGATAAGAAATTTACAACATTTGTCGTCTGTTATTGTCAGTTCGTTAGATAATATATTGTTGGACAATGCAGTTCCAACATTGAATGAGATGCATCTGTGCCAACCCTGCAGCAGTGTACAAATTAGATCGTGAGTATGGCACTGGCACCAAGCATCATTGGTCTATTATTAAAAAATTGTATGTGTCGCCATAACAGAGCAAGACTTTTTTTAACCAAAAAATATACAGTACATATATAGCAAGCATACATTTATGGCTTTTTCCACGCTCGATTTGTCGCTGTGGTATTGACACTAGATTACTAAAATTAATAAACAAAATATTTAAACCAACTTACTAATCAAATCTTATTTTATCAATTTCTACCAGTTAAATGTAAATAAATTTTGCCATAATCAGAACATGTGTTAAATGCCTTTTATTAATAGCCCATCATTTAAACCTAATTAAAATATAAAAAGTACGAAAGCGACGTTTGGAATTGGAAATTCAGGAAGAGCGCTTCTTGACGGAAACCCAGATTTCACTTTCAGGTTGCGTCACGATGCCAAACAGCGGTCTCGCCGCCTGGTCATCAACCAGGGTCATTTCCAGTTTGCGAAGCATTTCTACCACGCTAATGCTCGCTAAAGTGTATGCGTACGATTTTCCGGGACAGGTGCGCTTTCCGGCAAAGCCAAAGGGAGAAAATGCGAGCATGGGTCTATTATTCGTCTGTTCCTTGGAAAATCTCTCGGGATCAAAACTGGCAAGTATAGAATGGGTTAGAATTTAACAGAAATCAACAAATCTGTTAATTAAGCAGCTTAAAGGTGTGATTTCTTACTTATCAGGGCATGTCCAAATGCTTTCATCCTGCAGAACAACTCCCAAAGCATGAAAAATTGGTGTATTTTTCGGAATCAGATGACCTCCAACCTCCACATCAATATCCTGGCTTCTTGCAGCAAATGGATGTAAGCAACTAATCCGCAGCGTCTCATCTATCACTTGACGTAAGTAACTATAAATAATAACGTATCATGGTATCTTAAATGACCAATGTAGCCAAAGTAGGTTTTTATACCTTAATTTAGATAATAACTCCTCCGTTATTGGTTTATTTCCAACCACTTCCATGATTTCCTTTGCTAATCTATCGTGAATATTTTTGTGCGTGACTACATAGTACAATAACCAAGTGAGCACTGGAAAATGAAAGAAAAATAAATTAAGCAATGACAATGATCTATTTCACAAAATATGGCACAATACTGTTATATTTCTACAGTTATGCCATTGGGGTTCTTACACATGGTCACTTACAATTTCCTGTTGCTTGATATCCCTGATAAATCAACGTAATTGCATTGTCGATGAAGTGATCATCCGATCCTTTCATTTTTAAGAACGTCTTTGCATAAAGACCTTGGAGATCTTCTGATGGTTGCTCTTTTTGAGTTTGTATCACAGCTTTAATTTGTAAGCGAATGTCCTCGATTGCTACAAATGTCAATGAAAAGTGATTGTATTTTAAATGTCTAACTTATAACTAAATATGACATTAGTTGTGCTAGGGCTTTACCTTTTTCTACTTTTTTGGTTTGCGAGATGTTGTCTTCAAGCCCTTTACCATGAATTTTTTGCTCGATATCCAAAATGCACTGGACATAATTTCAGTAATGAAAACACAAAAGTATAGATTATTATTATTACAGGCATCATGCATTTAGTAAAATAATGACAATTTAAAACTTGAGTCATTACGATTTTCAAATTATGTGAAAGTTGATGAACATTTTGGTTATCACGAAAGTACTTGCCAAACATAGATATTAGTAGAGATTTGATTGCAAGAGCCATCATGTATTGGTGCAGAGGAATGTGTTGGTCAGAAGGGATGGTTTCCAATTTTTGAACAATTTCTTCTGCCATCTAATGCCAAAAATACATTGTTACAAATCGGCATATCAATTTTGTTTCTACGATTATGTAATACCAATTCCATACCTCTTTGTAAATCCCATAGTATTTCGGATTAGATGCTTGGGATACAGTATCTCCAAATATTCGACTTTCCTGTCTAGCACTTGTTCCATTGGCATAAAATATACTGTTTTTCCCAATAAGAGGCTTGAATGCTTCAAACAGCTCCCCTAAATTCAAGTTTGAATGATTGCTATATCATTCACTTCAATTCACATCAAAGTTTGTCCATTAGTGGGCATTTCAACAAGCTTCTCAGCATTTTTTTTTTAATATCCTGGAATGCATAGTATTTTTAAACATAGATGGCCTTTTTAGGCACCTTAAAGGCCAGTTCCGAAACCAATATCTACCATCTGCATAAAAGCTTTGGGAATGTTTACCTGGTCGGTCAAACGTGTGCAGGTGCTCGTTAAATAAATCCGGGGATGCGAGACTTACGGCCAGTTTAGTTTCTAACCAGAATGATGCAATGGGACCGTGTTTGCCATGTAATTCTGATAAAAACTCATGAACGCTGCCAGCTTGTCTTATGTCTGGCCAGTTGCCTTCCCTATGTTTAAAAAAGTTATTTTGTAAATTCCTTTACATTCGTTCATTTGTTCATCTGTACACTAATATACTTAGGGTCTGATGGATCCATTCCTGGAATTGTTGTACCAGTTTTTCTTGAACCCTAGAAGATGTCAGCAAAATATTGCTCAATTTAATCACATAAAACTATAGCTATAGTAAAATTATTCAAAAATGAATTTAAACTAGTTTTTCTAATGGCAATGTATTGCACATTGGCATTAGAATTAGTACAATTTATTTACTATTGTTAAAGTGCTTATTTAATTAATTTGAAGGTAATCAAGGTGTATTCTATAATTTCAAATCATAACAACAAAGCCAGTACAAGTATAATCCTTATGCACAATTGTCATTAAGAAAACTGGACATGGATTAGCTTGTAAGGTTCCATTGTGTACATGGAAATTCAATTCAGTAATTTTAATTAGTAATATTCATTAATTTATATTGTAAAACAATGGGTAATGCTATTTGCAAGATTGACAGGCCATGAAAGTAGATTATTGAATCTGTACTCACGGGGTATAAATAAAACACGGTTAGTATCAAAACTACCGCAAATGTTACGGCAAAAATAACAAAGTCCAGCATTTTTCCTGTTTTCAATCGTTGTCAAGGACTGAAAAAAACATTGGAATTTGTAAACTTCTTTTTTTTTTGTAAATAGCAGACGACACCATCTCTGTTTTGCCATGAGGTGTCGCTGCTGTAGCGCCTGTTTTCAAAAACGTATCGTATGCTGGAAAAATAGTTCAAGCAAGTTTGATAAGAAGTCATAAATTCGATTATATCCTAAGCGTTATTTTTGGTGTGGTCAAAGGAAAAGTGTTGAACTATTGAAGTACAAGACGTTTGGTAGGTTCAATTTTGAATCTCATGATAATAATGACCGTGAAAAAGGATGCTCCATGAGATGTCAAAGTTAACCCTAGAACTCAATCTCTCAATTTAACAGCTAAAAGTTTACTGAAATGTGGATGTAATTTACCAAATAAAACGCCAATAAGCTTAGAATATACAAATTATTTGGCCAAATTTTTGTTCTGGGAGATAATTAATCTTTTGATTGTTTTCTATTGGTGTGTAGGCCGGCCTGGTCATTCATTCATATTTTACGATAGTTTATTGACTTTATATTTAAAAAAAGTGTTGATAGTATTCCTAGGAATGGATTTGATTTTTTTAATGATAAATACGAAATATGTATAGTATTTTACAAACAATAAAAATGGCAAATGTCAGTGGCTTGTAAACGAAGCACTTACGCTATGTACCTTATTTCTGTTATATTAATTGGACTTGTTGTAATTTTGAAAATCTCTTCGAAATTGTGCAGTGAAAAGTACAAAGTAGCACAAGTCAGAAGTCAAGATATTTGAGGCGACCGTGCTAGGTGGGGTAGGGGTAATCCTGTTGGCATTTAATTCGGGAGACCTGGATTACCCCATGCCGGCTAAATTCCCTATAATCACCTCGATTTGCCTCTATCACCTATTAAAAGGCTCATCTCCTGATGTTGATAGTTGGCCCTTGTAAATGCAAGAACCAAGTAAAAAGCTTGACAAACTATTAATTTGTCATGATTGTTATGTTTACAGATCTCCATGTGCTCTTTAAACGCTTTCCCTCCTCCACCTCCACGAGGGCATGTGACCTTGTGCGAAGTGGATGGTCACTTGACTTCTGGGCCAACATCTAGCCAAGACAATTCTTTTTATCCAAATAAGGTACCACGAGTAATTTCTCTTTTTGTCATGTACGTGGGATTTGAATTGTAACCGATGTCACATTTCGTAACACGTTTTTGCAGATACCAAGTTACCCGTCATTTTCAGTGGTGCGAGATTTTCATTCACAGTGTTCTGCCAAAGATAGTGTCCAAACCGCCTTTCTACCAGGAAATGAAAATGTGTGGAAAAGGGCAATTAATGCATGGTTGGTTGTGTTAGGATGCACAAGTTTCTGGATGCTCTAACGATGGTTGTGATTTGAGAGGTTAATCCTAAGCGTGCCTTTGTAGGTGTGAACAAGGATTTTTAAGTGCTTTAGAGGAAATTACAGGGGACTGTACAATCAGAAGTAAGGACTTTTAATTCATACTTTTCAAATTGCTGCAGATTTTACTGTTCTTTTTGACAATGATTTGAATTTGATATTGTCATTAGCTGCAAGACTGTTAAGACGTGGCCTTACATACTTTCACTGGATTCAAAATCTCCATGGTTCCTTTTATCCGCATTTAATGGTGCGTAAATATTCTAATTGTGTTAACGGGGATTGAAACCCTATCCCTTTTAATGGGTAAATTTGCAACGACACTCACAGCCAAACAAAAAGAGATTAAATAAAAATACAAATTGTTTAAAAAAGCTTGATAAATCAGCAAGGTCATTTGCTTGTCGTTTTTCACTTTAAAATAGTAGATTTTTTTAAAATTAATAAACAAGTTTGAAAAATGTCTGTTATTTTGCACACGGTGGCAGCATGAGATAGGCAAGTTGTGTGTGCAAAAATTCAAATAATAATTTAAATTAAAAACTGCTATTTTTAAGTGAAAAACAACAAGCGAATGACCATGCCGATTTATCAAGCTATTTTAAACAATTTTTTTTTAATAATCTCTTTTTGTTTGGCTGTGAGTGTCGTTACAAATTTACTCCTTAAAAGGGACAGGGTTTCAATCCCCGTTAAGCCGAATGTTCATTCCGTGAATTGCGCTTAACCTTTTGATGTTATCTGTTCCTTTAGTTATCCAATGAGGAGACCATTAAAGAGTTCTCATCTACAGCTGAATGGTTTGTAGTAGGATGTGTGTAGGAAAATAGCAGCAAAAGGTTTTTATTCTTGTTCTATATATATTTTTGTCTACGTTGCTTAGGAAGCAGGGAAAAATCCGTGCATTTGCATGGCATCCGCACATTATTAAGTTTGCTGTTGCGTTACATAATGATTCCGTGAAGATTGTAAATGCTGACAGCAGACTGAATCCGATTCTGAAGTATAGGCAGCAAAAGGGAGTTTGTGATATGGCATGGAGGTAAATAACATGCAAGACCCTGTTTATCTTGCAGTGTATGTATTCAATGTTGTACATGCTAAATCAGGGCTACTTTATTACTGGGCTATGTTTTACAGGCCCCTTTCAGCTTCCACATTAGCAATTGCTTGCATATCAGGTATCGCCGTATGGAACATTGATCCAACTTCGGTCGTAACTCGTCCATCTTCTGCCTGTGTTCAGTGGTTGACCCGTCCTGGTCACAGCCCAGTAACAGCTGTCCAGTGGGATCCACGAGGGAAATTTCTGCTCTCATCTTCACCACGGGATTCTGCAATGATTGTTAGACATGTTAAAAACATTGTTTGATTTGCTGCATTCTTCACTTTTATTTTATTTGAAAGCTGTTTTTGAATTTAGATTTGGGACGTTGCCACTCTTACAAATGTGCCGCTACGTTGCGTAAGAGGTGGAGGGGTGTCGCTTATTCGTTGGTCGCCGGACGGGCAGAGGGTTTTTGCAGCAACTCCAACAAAAACATTTCGGTACACATATTTTGTCTGTTGTTAGTTAGCTCCAAAACAGCGCTTGCAATTTTTTATGAACACTCCAAATTTCGTGTTTTTTTCTGAAGAGTTTGGGAGGCGCAAACGTGGACTTACGACTGGTGGTCCACTGGCTCGGGTCGATGCCGTGCTGCTTGCTGGAGTCCGGATGGAGATATTTTACTCACGTCTATTCAAGACGAACCCTTTATCTACTCGGTTACATTCTCCAGTGTCCTAGCGGGGAGCGGAGACTTGGTTGGGGGCTCAAAAACTGCTATTCCAGTCATAAATTTGACTCCTGTTTTTGTGCAAACTGGAGATGAATATGTGAGGTAATAAGAGCGACTGTGTCGTTTTCCTGTCATTGAAATCTTTTGAGTAAGATTTGTTGTTTAAAAAATCGAATAGCTTGTTGCCCAAAATGTTTAAAGTTTTCTAAAAATGTATGTGTTGTTTGGATTCAGCATTGGTGGTAGTGTGCAGTCAATGGTGTGGGATAAGACTGGGAAAAGATTAGCTGTCTGTTTTAGTAACAAAGGTAAATATTATTTACTTTTTCATTGTTTTTCTACGAACTGGCCAAAAAACACACGCAGTAAAAGGATGGAAGTCAATTATCAAAAGTGTCGTTGTTAAAATGAAAAACCAAATGAAACATGTACATTATTTTCACAATTTTACTTTAGATGGTCGCCAGGAGTTCATTGCTGTCTTTTGTACAAGGACAAAACCTACCTTAGATATCAGTCCATGGTACGCATCCTCATGTATTTTGCATTCATCCATACCACTATATACTAATTTTTTTTTTCATTAGCGGCTTTATTCGGGGCCTTCCTGGAGACAAACCTCAGCATCTGGCTTTTCAGAATGGATTTGAAGGAGGAGCCCTGTTAACTGTGGTAATGCTATGAAGTCAATTTTGAGATTTATCAGTTTGATTTTAGTATTTATTTAAAACTACAAAGTTAGTTACGGATTTTCAGACTAATGCTTGTTTTGATTTAAAAAGTTGCGGCAGGTTGAGGAATTACCTAGCTTTTTTTTAAAGTACGTATTTGTTAATTTTATGTTTTGCGTTTTCTAAGGCAAATTTCTTTTTCAGTGCTGGTCATCTGGAGAAATTTCTCACATTCCATTCTTGTTTCCAATGTCATCGCCATCTGTGAATCATGCTACACCAACGGGACACCGGGATTTCTGTGTTTCGCCGAGAAAATTATACACGCTCTCGTCGCCTGTCCTCAGTTCATAGAAGTCATGTTCTGCTACTTGCTTATGTGAGTAATTTTTTTTTATTTTATACTTTTCCAATGTTGGACTTTTGAAAATTTTTCAAAGTCAAAAATTGTTCTCAAAGAGAAAACAGGAAATTGAAAGCAACATAAATTGTTTATTTTGAATGGACAAACTAAATATAAGGATATACGTTAAAGTCTCACTTGTAAACTGCTTGTTTGTTTTTACCATGGCTTAAAAACATGTTGTCGAAGTGTTCTCATTTTTAAGAAAGAATTTCTAATAGTTTTACATTCTCCATCAATGAAACAATTTATCAACGTTTTTGATAAGGATTTGGAAAGTTAGAATACATAATTTACAAAGTCGTTATACAGTAGAACCCTGTTAATAACTTTTTCAATTAAACTGGAAAAATTACGTTATAATTGTACTCTTGGGACCATGAGATTCGACTTCTTAAACGGGGATGTGTTTGATTTTAATGTGAGTTGTCTACAGGACAATAGTTAATGAATCACTATCTTAGAAAATGGGAATTTTAAAAATGTACATGATGTGCATTGCTTCCTCTAAAAGAGAAATTAATCATAGATTCTTTTTCGTGGTAATTGGTAACATGCTCTTCAAATTGGTGATATCTAGGAATTTCTTGACTCCTACGGTGCGATGAAACGTTAGGGCTGAAATCGAGCCTACCAGGGACCCCAACCAATATACAATCATAAACTCGAAAACACTGTGACCGCTACAGCCAAGTTTAAGAGATGATGCAAGCACTGGGTTAAAGTAGCCGCCGCTAGAATATAGAGCTGAAAAAGAAATCCTAGGAATCAGCTGTTGCGACAAACTTAAGCACAAGCAGAATGCTGGAAAATATTATTACCTAGAAGCGTTATACTTCAGAACTATAGTCTCTACTTGTTAGACGGGTGCATTCCGGTCCACACATCGGGTGTTAGTTATTCGGGAGATGGCTGCTTAGGTATTATCTGGTACTGGTTTAAAGCAGATGCATGCATTTCCTTGCATTTGAGAAAGTTTTATCGACAATTTAGCAGGCAGTTGGAACATTGGTTTCCACTCACCAGATATCACTAGGGCCGTTGAGAGCAATGCGCTTGTTAAAGTGGAATGGGGCCAGTCCATCTCTTCCAGTGTCAAAGCGTTAAGACGGTCAATGAATGTGATCACTCCCTCGATTATAGCTCCATTTTTGACAGAGACCTTAAACCGAATTTAACAATCGTTTATAAGCTCGTTAACAAATTGGTTAACCTTTGGACTTGCAATCGCTGTTTGATTGCTTGCAATTCACAAACTTGCACAGGTATTTTGTATTCAATTAAAAAATCGATTTTGGATATATTTGCAAGCTGCTAATCACCAAGGTGATGGCAGATTTGTATTTAAACGATTGTCGATGTTTCATGGAAATGTTGGAGTTGTTTGCATGTTTAAAGTGCACAACTTACTCGGGATGCATAAACCTATTTCCCACCTGTAAATCGGCCTCACAACTCCTTTCTAAGCTCTTGTGCTGATGAGCGCTCGACCATCCAATAGCCCATAAGTAGCGCATGTATCTGTAGTGAGAAATTCATTATTACTAACCACGTACAATTTCTTTTATTCATGTCTTATTGAAAAATAAATGCGGTTTCTCTGTTGGGGTTCTTGATAATTAAACTTTCAGATTAGGCACACTGTTTTATGCGGAAAAATGTCCTATGCTTTCGGCATGCACAACGCTTTCGGCGTTTCTAGACAATTTTAAAAAAATCGGTTTTGGGAAAGTTCTCGGCAAAATTGAGTTCTGTGTAAACAAACTCACGTGAAAACCAACGATCCTGCGACCAGCTCTACCAAAATCAGTTGCCCGGCACTCGTCGGACTTATTTGACCACTAACAACATCTTCGACATATTTGTTTGGGTTCGCCGATGCATTGCCAAAGCTGTTGCACCACCAGAGGCACATGGCAAACAATCCAAGCCCGTAGACGACGACTCCGTACATGTCGTAAATGAAAGCCAATTCGCAGCAACCGCTGCAAAAATCCATTGTGGTGAGGAATTCCTCGGCCATCAACCGTTTGTTAATCGGCAATACTTTCTGGGCTATACGCCGGAGGAAGTGAAATATTGCGGCCGAGGACACCAGGTTTATTATGCAGGCGAATAATGGAAACATTTTGCTCGGATAGCAATGGACCTGTAAGCAAAAGGAAAGTTTTTCTAGACTGATTATTTTATACTTTGCTGTTTTAACTTCCATCATATGCGGAGAAATGGTCAGCGAAACGATTTTAATAGTTCTGTTAAAAGACTATGAGCATATAATTTGAATTGTAAC
>JAQGAE010004184.1:0-13213 GCA_034696685.1 Julus scandinavius
GTTACCTTCCGAACCCATAGTTCCGAATGTTCTCTCATTTGTCGGGGTAACATCCCCCAAGATTTTGCCCGAACGCACATTTTTTAAGAAGAATTATTCTCTATTTATTAAAATACAGTAACCACGAAACCTGCTAGTAGATGTACATTGTATTCACTTATAAGAAGAATTTTGTTCCCCCTCATATTCGTATAAGTGGGAATCCACTGTAATTAACAATGCAAGACCTGTTTTTATAATAGAACGCACAACATTTTCAGCGAATTAGTTATCAATCAACAAATACAATATATACACTGTTAAACAATGCATATTTACAAAACAAAACAAAACAGGGAGGCAAAAGGCGAGATTGATAGTAGTTTTCATCCTCGCACATTATCCCTATTAGTAATTAAAACCAAACTGAGAAGTATTCATGTATGCAAATCACCCCGGTAAGCAAACACAAACAGCAATTGTTGTATGTTGAACTTTCATTCACAAGTCGGCCTCCTGGTTTTGCACGAATTGGTGTGGCTATAAATTAGGGTTCTATGACAGTGCATGGAGAGGAGGTTCAAATCGTAGGAGTAATGGCAGCAAAATGAAAGGGTGAAGGAACCACTTGGTGGCAAAAAAATTAAGACGAAATGCAAAAAGGCCAATGAACAGAACAAGATGAGAAAAAGGAGTTAAAATGAGAAAAAGGGATGCATATGTAGTTTGCTGTCATCGTCATGGACCATCTATCTTTCGGTCACTCACTTGTGCATAATCATTTTGTGCATATTTTCATCCCTTGACAAGGTTCATTTACAGTAAACGAGGGGGGAAAAACAAGTTAAGAATCTTCGTTAACTTAACAATAAACGAGTTTTCACCAAACAAAGTTATGGAGAACACACCACAGAATATTCCCTCGAAAAATGAACCTATATTTAACACTACTGAGGTTTATTGCCTCTGGTTCCTTAACATCATAGAGGAATGCCAACCTCATGATACATATTTTTGAACAGAATCAACCCCAGTTTTTTTTTTTATCCGAGGTTTCTTATTTAGGAGGGGGAGAGAAACCAAGGGAGTTTTTAAAAAAAATCAATTTCTTCAAGGCGAAAAACAAAAAAAAAATAACTGGGCCATCGTGGTTTAGAAGAACCAAAGAATTACCTCATGAGGCACTAGAGAGATTTAGGGTTTGTGCTGATATTTTTGGAGCTATCAGGACATAGCTAGCCTCAAACTGGATGAACAGGTGAATCTCAAGGATGAAACATTGTGAACCCATACATGCGCAATCTTATCCAGTTTAGGGCGGATTATAGATCTTGTTGAGATAGCTAATAACTATATAAATCGATGTTTTCTTGCGTAAGCTTATTTCGCTTTTATACACCTCTTATTTGCAATCGAATTTGTAATGCTAGCTATATAGTGACCTTAAGCAAAGTTCAGTAACACCATGGCAACGACTAAACTATACATTATGCAACTAGCAGACCTCTGTTTAAAACCAATAGAATTTCCAATTCAAACAATTTGTTATTACTTTCTGACAAGGCTATTCAATAAAGCCAAGCCGATGACGCAATTAATGGAAGACCCTTATCACATGCTCTACCACAACCATATGTTACTATAAAAAATCTTTAAAAACTGCAACATGTTGGCATGCATACTGACTAAGAGCACTCCAAATAAAAGCTTTTTTTGCAGTTCATTGTTAGTTTCTGTATAGTTTTTTTTTATAAAAGACCATGGTTTAAAGCCTTCAAGCGATAGGTAACTCATATTTAATATATTGGACACAACAAAAAAAAAAAAACATCTTTTGACTCCATTATTCACCAGTAAAAAACGAGAAAAAAATGTATACTGACAAGGCGACATTTTGTATACGCTGACCTGACAGCACCATTAAGTTTGTGGTGACTTGAGTTTTATAACATTTCGATAAGTTTTTGACAAGGAGTATAATGTATTGCACCGGTCAAGAGGGAAATCCTGATTATTTTATAGCGATATTAAATATGAATAAGGAAAGAGAAGGAAGGAAATCGAAGAAGCTGCTAAGACACCAGTGCTTCCAGAATGAACATTTGTTGATATTGTCTTTTCGGATAATAAAAGAAAAAATCCTAGGATTATCAGTGTATCCAAGAATTACACGGCATAACGCCACTAGCCATCATCAAAGTCATTTCGTCCTGCCATGCAATCTACAATAAGCCAAGAACAAAATTGTATTTATCGTATATTTATTTGTTCTGTTCGGCACAGAAATTCACAGCAGCTGAACAAGCAACCCATTGTAGGAGATTGCAATATGGGAGCATTAAAGTGGATGCGGGGATATATCCATGAAATGGGGCAATAAACCAGGTCTGTCTAAAAATGATATAGGCCATCACAATATGCATTACAAAAAAAAAAAAAAAATGCGACAATTTTCCCTCGTGTGTTGAATTGACTATAAAGGTGTAAAAATGATAAACCAACATCAAATTGTTTGCTTAATTGCAATTACGAAAAAATGACAATCTTTGCCACTGCAGTAGTGACCAACAAAAAAAAGAGACATTTGAACAGATATCATCGCACGATTCAAATAATAGGAAATTAATTACATGCATGGGTAATCACGCGTGCGTGACCGAACATAACGTATTGTATAATAAGTCCAAGCCATTGTTACCGCTCAAATGGCCTATTTTTGGGCCTATCAATCGCAAATTTAGGTTGTTCATCCCAAAAACTGCTAATTACACACCCGCAATTAAGTTTTTGGAGCTATAGTCAAGTAAAGGGAATGAATGCCAAACTAAACTAGATCAGATCATATGAGGTAGAAAAGCGAAGAAATGGGTTGCTGAAGTGTTTCCCCTCAGACCGTCTCTATGCAAATTGCACATTGAGTGTTCCTAATACTCAAATGTTTATAAAAATTCATTATCTATTGAATTTTAAACACTTAACATCCTGTGGCCGTTCAACCCCGAACACGAAACAAAAAACAAAAAGGCATTGCCAGTAGGAATGAAAGCAAACATAAGTAGCAAAAAAAGAAAGACAAAAAACCCTAAACTTTTCACCAGATGGCGCCTTTTCAACTCCAGAAAACTGATGGAAACGTAATGAAAAGACCAAAAAAGCACTGGAAACAGAAAAAAAAATGCACCTGGGTGGCCATTTTCCTTGGATCCCAACAAATTTTACAACAAAAAAAAGTATTTAACATTTTCCAAGTCATCATGGAGTTTAGTACCAATTTCGCATTTCAACAAACTGGTGTCGTCCTCATTTTGAGTCAAAACTACGATTTCTGATGCCGACCAAACACCAACCATTCAACCCAAGTTTAATTGCAAAAGAATCGCGTCTGACACCTCTATTTCCCCCCTTCTTCTTTTTTGCC
Source organism: Julus scandinavius (assembly GCA_034696685.1). Lineage (NCBI taxonomy): Eukaryota > Metazoa > Arthropoda > Diplopoda > Julida > Julidae > Julus > Julus scandinavius. The sequence goes on from JAQGAE010004184.1 coordinate 3,398, forward strand.
CAACCTAGATACGCCCTCACCCTAGTTCCCTCCAGTTCTTTAGAGACAAAGAGGGGGTGGAAGCAGGTCACATTTCAGACACCAATGGTTCTTGCACACACAAAAAAACAACACAAAAACTGTCCGTTTGGATAAGAATGTGGTAAGAGTAGGCTTATAAATACAAATGCTCAACAATGATCCTGGATCAGCAAACAAGTTTATTATATCATGCAAAATCATACTTAATTTTACATGTGATGAAATATATTAGATCTGAATAGAGCATATAAAATTAATGGTCCATATATATATATAGAGATGCCAATATTTTTTTTTGTTAATTTGAAAGACGGGCCAGCGTCAAGAATAACAAGGATGAACTTGCACAACACGTTTGTGCAATCACAAGCTAAACAAGAAATTAAACAGCCATTAGCATTTAACACGAATTAAAATGTCCACTAATGTTGATATCAGCTGCGCCAATAAAAAAAATAAAACACCTAATTATCGGATGTATTAAAACGTCCCTCACCTAACACCCTGCTTGTTGGCCTGTGTAGTAGATAATTATTTTATTACTAATAAACGAGCAACAAGTCATCTCTTGCATTTTAAACCCACGACTTTTATACTTGTCGATCAGTGCAGCCTGCATCAAGTGCTATTAATGCTGAGTTCATCTATTTAATTCAGCATGGCAGATTAATTAATTCATACCGATGTACAATACACCTGCAATTAACTGTTTGCTTAAGTTTATAACCTAAGGACATGTAGTATACACAGTTTCAAGGAGACTCATGATGTCAGCCATTTAAGAATACTAACCATCGTCACAATTTTAACCATGCATCAATTAAAATAAACAATTATATGCGAACAAATAGAGAGGACATCAGAACACGATTGAAAAAAAAAAAAAGTCAGCCAGTGTTGTCAAATGAAATTATCTGTGTAACACCATGTCAACTTATTAAATCAGATAACTTGTGCAAAGACTTGCTGTTGTCACTCGTTCTTTAACTGACGTCACGTGCTTTGATTAGTTGTCATCATGTAAAGTAATCTAGTTTCAAGCCTAACTCAGTTTTAAACCCTGCGGTTTCACAATTTTTGGAATATTACCTGAAGTCACGGAATTGATTCTATTCTAGCTGAAAGCAGATTTGGATGAAATCTAAATAAAAGCACATTTGCGCATGCGCAAGTTGCAGTAAATTAAAACCAATTTTCAGCTAGAAAGAAATCCATCTCTTGACCTATTGTTACGATATTTACGAATTAATTCTAAATACTATAGATTATATTCCATTTCCAAGATGCTTCCAGAATATTTCCCAAAAACCTCCATCATTTTTTGGTTGAAAGGCTTCCGAATGAGCTTAGCAACCAAATTGTTGGTTAACATCGCTTCCACAAAAATGTGATTAGAAATAGTTGAATAGTACATTCGAAATTCGTGTACTAAAGAGCCATAAAAGCCATGCTGATAAATCAATCACGCATGGTTGAAAGTTAAAACCCGAGTTGTTTAACGTAAACGATTTCCACAAGAGCACACAAGAACCAATTTTTTAGGTGCTGACCCCTATTGCCGGCATTTTTTTTTTTTTCGGTGCTCTTATTTTTTATCCTCCTATTAGAACTAGGTCTAACAGGCTTGGGATAGTTCGGTCAGTCGGACAATGCTGGAGCAGGCACTGACATTTTATAAACTCAAGAAGTGCGGGTGACACCAACATAATTTAATCAAATGTGCATGTGCACTCAATTTCTCAACCAAAACAGTGCGTTCATAAAATTCGTGTGCTAATTTGTGAATGATTCAAACAAGCTGTAGATCAGCATGCCTGAAGTTAACAAACCATTTAATGAAAAAAGAGCTATTATAGGACATCGTGTTGCAGCTCCATTTCCTACTATAACCTGTACAAAAAAACAAAACACGAAAAACAACAATGCTCAAGTTTTCTTATTTAACTCGAGTGCAATGCACACAAACACTCAATATCTATCAAAATCGGCCCGAGATTGTATAGAGATTAGAAATCCTATTTTGTATATACCTGCTTTTTCATGGAACAACTTCAAAAAGTTTAAAATGCAAACAAACTGAGAGAGTATATATTGTAAAGTGGAACTTATTTCATGACACGAGCTAATTTCAAATGAGGAGCAGTAGGCCACTGAGCCATGAATGTTTCATGCTCACTATATAAGAAAAGCATGATGTCCACAACCCAAGTATAAGGTGTCGAAATACGATATCGCATGTGTAAGGATTTTATTTACTTAATTCCTAATTACATCCCAATTAATGGGACGTTGCACCAAAACCGAAATTCAAATAATCTGCGATTCTAATAGAATTTAATCATCATTAGGCACGCTTTGTATCTAAGCCTATACGAATAAGTATTATAACCTGTTTTAATGGCATGATCAGAGTTTGCAAAAGTGTAATGAGTTCACAAATGATGTAATTCAAACTTCACACGATCATAAGCATGATAAAACAGTTGTTTGGCCACAATTAAAAATATCGCACAGCTTGAAGTTTTCAATTTTACGCAAAATTAACACACTAGCCTAAATAAGGGATTTCCCAAGCTCTAATATACTAAATAAAACATGTTTAACGATAAATGGTTTTTTTTTAGTGCGAAATCAAGTCGCATACTACACTATAACGTAAAAAGTTACTGTGTCAACCCGCTAAATGCACTTAAGACAACTAAAATTAGTTAAAGAAGGCTGAGCAGCAAATCAATTTTTGAGGTTAAATGTGTTGTGCGCTTATAGGAGAAATCCAAATGCTAGCTTATAACGGACAAGTTCAAATGGTATTGAGGAACAGTCGCATTAAAAAATCGAAATGTAGAAGGCTGAATTTGTCCGTTTTATGTCATGGCCACAATGTCCAATATATATATTTTTAAATTCCCAATACATTACACAGGCCTAATAGCCGTTAATGTCGACACCGAGTTTCCTTTCAGTACATGTACACTATTAATGAGACAGTAGGCGGTCAACAATTGTTCTAATTAATTTAATACTCAGTTGTAACAGTTTCCGTGATAAAACCTCCACTGTATAATAAGGTCAAATTCGACTTTTCGTACACAACTAGAAATGAATAGCTTCGAGAATGGTACACGAGGCATTTACATTTATGAAATATGTTTGAAAGCTTAAAAGATTTTTTTTTAAATCTTCAGGGTTCTGTTTCCATTTAAGAGTTAATAAATATAATACTTCGTTATGTACCGTACGCCACATTACAAAAGGTAGCTAAAATCACGATATCCTAATTCCTTTATTGTTATGAAACAAAACTCCATTCACCCGTTGATAGAAAAAAAACGAGCTGAGGCCTCAATTTGGCCAAAAGTGGCGACACTTGGTAACATGTAATAATAGAAATTCCTGTAAAAAAGACCTATTTTCATAATGGTGCATTATGATCGATGCATTTCCTCTTACGCAGTCCTACATAGACATTATGTTGTCAGTGCTAGCTGCGCTGTCACTACAGACTTTAATTAAAATAATAAGAGAATGTAGGCCTAACGCCAACCATGCGTGGAGTTGTTTCTCATAGAACCTCTGGCCTGGCCTGTAATGGTACAAGCGCTACTGGAGTTTTGGGGCCACCTACTTAACACCATAATGAATGTGCCACATTTTCCAATCCGATACATTCCCACCTAAAATCCTAATTCTATTGTAATCAGAGTGTCCTTAGGTTGAAATCTCAGGGCCTCGTTTTTATAGGTCTTGCATAGGGTATACCAGTTTAATCAACCATCACCCCTTTCCTTCCTCGCTCTTATAGAAACCAGCGTTGACAGGTCAATGCTTGATGTCCGTTACATATAATTTTATGCGATAATCAGTCTTAAGTAGGCCTGCTCTCAGTTAAACCACCATACAATACTCGAATAAATTAAAAACTGCACAAATAAAATTAGGGAACAATGGATGGAAACACGCGTCCTACATGCTGAAAGAAAGGACTGAAAAGTGAACAATTTCGTCCTTCTCACGGCTTCACCACAACATACCAAAACCCACAAGCTCTGATGGGCAATGAACATTTTGTGTGTGGTGAAAAGCCTTCAGGGTGAAATGGGCATTGCATCCGATGAGCTGTGTCCGTTCAACAGAAATCATCAAAAAAAATCAACCATTACCTTCAAACCGATCGGCAACTACATGTAGTATTTCATTTCAATGATAAATGACTATCTGTCATACAAGTTAGCATTTAGAAATCCATTACAAGTACAGTGGTAATTAATGATGAAAAGCTAATTGACATCATAAAAACATCAATTTAAGTCTACAGCACCAGAAAGTTGGCAAAATTCAACATATAGCAAAAATAGATGTTTTTTCCAGAATTCTGGTATCTTCGACTATATATAAACTTCCAACCTTCATCTGACAAAGAAGATGGCAGTTAATGGTAAACTGCTCACTTAGGGATGATCTCTTTGAGTAAATCAGATTTTTGGTATAAAAATAGCTGAAGGCCAAAGAATTCAATCGTATAGGACTCAAAGTGAGCGTATGTATCAATACAGAATATAGCTTTGAAAGGATCTGGGTCAAAAAGAACATACACCGCCATGTTTTTAGCCCAATCTTCCTTTTTGTCTATCAAACTTTAACAAGCCGCTCTATGATTACAACAACCATGCGAACCATGCTAATTTTGGCAGATAAACCATTTGAATAGCTAAACCGCATACACGGCACAAAGGCACATTTAACATCGATTCGTGGCCAATATATCATCGTCTAAGTCACGATTTCTAATTGCACGATGAGGACATGCATGGTACTATCACGCTGCATTTATGTGGAGCAAAGAGTTAACTGTTGGGGAATGCGAGCAAAAAAGATGCAACCAAAATACACAGCATCATCCACATGCATTCCCAATCTCAGCCTAGATAAAGGGAATGCACCCTGCCGAGGAAAAACTGTATTGTAACTAATACAACAAAAGTGTGCTGGTCATTCCAGAATTTCTGAAGCTCGCCTCAATTGGGTATAATTACCCCGCATGCACACCTTGGGTGTGCGATTCATAGATGAATACAGGTGGACTTAGGAGCCCGCCAATTTTAATAGGTGTCAGGTCGAGAAATCTGTACTTGCCCTAGTTATCAATCCTGAACTCAGTTTATTATTTTAGGGCAGCAATTGTCTAAAAATCGGTGCTACAGCTTGTACTCGATGGCTATCAACCACCTTGGCCACGCAAAAGAGGAAATGGACTGGTATGGGTCATGAAGAACACAATGCATTTCAATTCAATCGCGTATCCTGTATACCGATGCCCTTAAATAATTAACCACAAAAAAAAATATAAGTACAGGACTTTCCTCTTTGTCTATAGCATGAAGAAGAAAAAAACAAGAATGGCCACTTTTTTTTATATACTGAATGCTACAGCACCGGCTCGTGGCCAGCTACTGCCATAATGACGGGCATTGTGGTATCTTTTGATAATCATAGGGTAACCACACCATTTTGCGATGGTTTAGCATATTAGTGCGCAGACAGTTAACGTTTCGTTGATGATTACTATCTCGGTAACACTTGTTGGCAAGGGTACAAGCAATGACCGGCGAAACGTGAACATTTCTGCATGTATGCAAATATGCTAAACAGTTGGACTACATGCAAACCGAAGTATTAATTAAGATTAGATACTTGAGACGATGTAATTTGCCTGTCATTTCTAGTTGCATGAACCTTCCAAGATGGCGGCGGAATGATCCTCGCGCCAAAAGGTCACCTTCGACAGGCCTCAAACCCCTATTTCTGCCTGTTTTCATAAGTGAGGGTTATGAACTTGTTTAGCGGTCACTTTAGTGCATGAAGCCAACCAACAATACTCGACCAAGACCTGCCTTGAACTTTCAGAAGGTAATGGACAAAGGAGGTGCACAAGAGAGAAGAATTTGACATATCATGAGGTCATGTTTTGGGGATTTCGTCTATTTTTAACTGAACTTCTAACCAGAATACGCTGATGGGTGGGATGAAAAACAATAATAGTTCTACATTGTTACCCATGCCATGAATGTTGGTTTGGCAGCCATCGTATTTGTACACCCTCCAAAAGCACTGAAGTTTAACTGTACAAATTTGTATACAAACATGTATTTTTAGAAGGAGAGCCACTTGTGTTTTCAAATAAATATGCTGAATCGTGGCAGTAAAATACTACACAAAGAAGCGATAAAAAGTAGGCACCTTAAATTATTTTTGATATTCCCAAGGAATTGAATGCATAGTTCCTCAACTCATGAGCAGAAATTGTTGAAATTCGGATAGGGTAAACGTGGTTCAATTGTACAAATAGTTCTGGCATCAATACATACACAGCCTTTCAATAACTAATTGCTTGTTTAGCATAGTGCATTTTAAATACAAGCTTCAAGAAAGTGCCATAATGTAGTCCTCTTAATTCATATCCAAAAAGACATTTTTTACTAGATTCATATTTGAAATTCGCGCCATTTCCAAGATAGCGCCTGAGAGCATGTGAATAGCGCTTACCAATTTACATTGGAATTCCACTCAGACCATTTGCAAGATTGGCTCAAACCTTAGCTTTACACGCGTAAAAAACAAATAAAAGGGCCTTTTTATCGAAATAGTAAATTTCTGACACATATTTTAGATCTAATAAACAAACCTATTCCTATACACACCAATATTCATGGATCAAAAATTTCTTTCCATGGTAAAAGAAGCTGGAAAGAATTTGGTTTCAGGCCAATGGTAAACCCATACCTTCAAAATGACATCGAACTAAAGAGCCTTTGAAAAAGGTGCGACCAACTCTGTTTATGGACATGAGGGTCTTCCAGTTTCTCAAATCAAGTTAAAGGAGACTTAACCGCATTAGAGACCAATACCAATTAGTGATCCAAAGTAAGCAGCATTGTGTTTAAAAAGTAAAAGTGTTATTCATTCGGGTCTATATAAGTATAACAATCATTAAAACGAGAAAAGCCAATTTAAACAGTAGACAAAATAACGTGAATAGTTGTTAAAGGCCCCACCTTAAGAGATTGTGGTTCAGTTAATCTGACAAAAGTTATTTTTAATCAGCATCAAATCAATGTTTGACCAGCGATGGCCTTCTCCCCAAAAGCACTGCCCATTTGTAACCCAAGAAACCACTGGCCATGACAAAGGCTACACTGCATTGTCGGGGGGTCAGCGTGCTTGGCATAGTTTTATCTTATTTTAGTCTGGAATAGCATCTTTCAACTTTACACTTTGTACCATGTGTTCCACATGCCATGACCTGAAGTGTATCTATCACCTCCACTCTGAAAACATCAAGACATCCATCGATATATACACAATTCTACACCAACATAAACTTCTGAAGCTTCAGCCTCATCACTGCATGGTCGATTTGGTCAAAAATGACAAGGTGAGGTAACGTGGGCGGAGGGGGGAGCATGCCCGAGTGTCCACAGGTCATCCACGCCCTTTAAGGACAACTGAAGGATGAGAGCACAAAGGTAAACATGCACGCAATTAAGGAGAAAATACAGGTGCATGGAAACAGTATAATGAAATGGATTACATTTTCCCATTACAGGAATTTATTTATGATTAAATATAATACCATGGGGAACCCCGTCGAAACTTTCTCTGTTGCTTGCATGGCTACTACATGAAGGTACCACTGGTACATTGTGAAAATAAACTATGATATATTTTAGATTTACAGCAAGGTTATTAGAAGCACACGCATCTTTATCTGTGACATGGATTCATAAATACACGGCATGGTGTTCCATAAACAACATCGAACCATACACATATTGGTGACCAGTTTAGATTAGAAGTACTCACAGTTGTACCTGTGATATGGATTGAAAAATACCCTGCAGGGCGTTCCATAAACATCAGTGAACCACATACTTATTGAAGAACAGATTAGAAACACATACAGCTTTACCTAGCTGTATAAAATTGCACACACTAAAAAAACTGAAGTCAATGACCTCAGATCTATAAACATGATGCTACAATTCTATGGAACATCAATTTATTGGAGAAGCAATACAAGGGCTTTAACAGGCAAATAGTACACCCTATATAGGCCATGCTTTATGGTTTTTTCCTATCAAACATATAAAAATATATGAAATGACAAATGAAGAAGACCCATTTTACAAATATTAAACAGGAAATCAAGGATTACAGAACGCTCCATTTGGTGGGTTTACATAAAAAAAGCGATGAAAATTACTACTGAAACTAGGGTGCAGTACATCTAGCCATTATTGCAGTACCTGATAAATAGTGCTGACACCAGTAAATTGTCACGGATCAGACATACAATCGTTTTACAGAAGAAAAAGGATCCAATTCCCAGGAACTTAGGCTTTTTTATATTTTACACCGCATTGGTTTTACCAGTTCACGATTACATTTTAGATTTGTGTCCAATTCACCGAAGACGGAAATTGCAAATTTAAGCGCCATCTGGGTGGTTGATCTAACAAGCAATCACCAGTGGAAATGATCATGACGAGCAGGCCAACGAACTTGTCAAAGAGCAAATGAGGCAGCCATAGATCTTCAAATTGGTACACCAATTTCAATTTAATGCAGGAACCTATCTTCATCAGAAAAGGTGGACAAGATAAAGCTAAATTTAATCGGTAATCTAAATGAAAGAATCCATGCAATGGATGGCATGACATGAATGACTACATGATCATTAAAGACATTGTATGAGATTTTTGTCAAAATGAATTTTACAAAAAGTCGAACATTTCAAATAAACATAAATAGGGTACTTTTACTAAGTCAATTTTGAGATACCCTCAAATTACAATACAAGAACGGATAAATCTTTGCAATTCACGTTTAATTACACCTTTCTTATAAACCCAAAATTGAAACCAGTAGTCAGGTCATCTGGTCGCACTGTTGTAGAATTCGTAATTGTAGTCACAGTGGTGGGGGTAAAAAAAAAACCTTCAGGTTTTCGATATCCCCCCCTATAGAGGGGGATTATGGAATTCATTATAATTTTAATTCCAGGTTAAGACATCTAATACTGGGGTAATCTAAAAACGAATGACTGTGTATTCTTAACCCACTTAACTCGAAGATATACACAAAGGAAAAAGGTGCTGCCGTGGAAATTATTGGGGATAACAGAATTTGACACAACCTCGTTTAATCCAAAAACCCAAAGTTCATCGAAAAGAAAAAACGAAACTGGGCCAAAACAAAATGGAACCTCACGAGCAAAGTAAGGGAGAGATTTATATCCGACTTGTACTACAAAGTGCAGCAATTTTCAACCATTTATTTGCATGATGCAAAACTTGCATCTACATACAGTAAGAAAACTTGCGAGCATAGTGCAAACAAAACGCCATTTTTATACCAACGGTGACAAAAACACATCGATGAGATTGACAAATATTAAAACGAAACCTAACAAATTAAAAAAAAAAAAACTATAAAAAACGGGCTTTAATTGCAGACAAAAGTAATAAGCCACTTAAAAATAACATTTCGGGGAAGAAACTTTCGTAAAATTACACGCTATAATGGCAGGAACAAATACTTGTGTCCTTGACATGAAGAATTGACACCGAAATATTGTATTTTAGTAGTGAAGAAAGAAAATTTAAAGAGGACACTGCGTACTCTTAGCCTATTTTTCAATAATGATTCCTAGATGCCACATATCACCAACGATAATTGCTTTAATAATGATACGCTGTATAAGAATCAAAAGGTCAGCAAATAAACATGCAATAGCAG
>JAQGAE010004185.1:0-13213 GCA_034696685.1 Julus scandinavius
TTTAATCTCTTTTTGTTTGGCTGTAATTGTGTTTTAAAATTTCACCCATTGAAAGTGATAGGGTTGTGATTCAGCTTAAATAAAAAAAATTAAACGAATTACCGTATTTTACGGATTATAAGACGCACCTGAATTTTACAGGCAATTTTTTGAAGAAAAAAGTGCGTCTTGTAGCCCGTAAAATACGGTATACGTTTAATTGTGAGCAATTCCATACAAATACTTTTAAATTCTAAAATTCTCCAAATCTGTTGCCATACGAAAATTCTGCATGTGGTCTGTTGATACGTCAATACTGCGGTGTTATATGGTGTGCATTTTTTTCTGAATTTTGCTTATAACAAATACATGTAGTTGTCTTATTATACGAAGGAGAGGAGGTGTAATAAAACAGGTTTATATTTTATTACGTGCTTGTCTAAGTAATAATAAAAGTAAAGAAACAAGTGGGCTTTTGGTAGAAGGAGCCCAAGAGAGACACAAACTCTCTCCGGGTCTAATTAATTTTTCCTGCCAATTCGAGTTGCCCGACAATCTTTATTCTGTTCAATAGGAGTTCCCATAAAAACCGTTCCCTTTCAATGATAATGGGAAGCCCTGCACATTCCGAATACACTGCCTTGCCTGTTTTTATTGCATAGGGAGTAATATCGAAAACTCTTCAATGGCGCTCATTTCGCACCCTTGTCGATGCAATGCGAACCATTGGACCGATTGGGATAATGGGGCATTTGTTCCCTGTCCTTTATGGCAAAAAGAACGTTTGCAAATCCTCTCCAAGAACTCCAAGATGGCGTTTGTGTTTTTCATCACCAACTGGCAGCTCATAGATAAGTGTCTTTTAGGTTAGGGCCCCCAACAGAGAAAATATGAACACGTGTGCAGTTAGGGATTTGCAAAACCATCAACGAACTTAAGTAATTTGGCTATGTCTAAGTCATGGTAATTAACCACAGCTTTGAACAATTAACACTCAAGTTCTAAAAGACAGTTTTCAAATTCGAATGATGGCGTGTGTTTCAAAATGTGACATATTATGTTTGATTCTTTTTAAATCATCATGTAGAGCAGTGTTTTTCAACTGGTGTGCTGTGAAGGGTCTGTAGTATCCCTTAATTTTAATTAGAGTGCAAGTGTGTCCCTATTTTTTTTTTTGAAAAGTAGGGTGTCCAGAAAATTTTCTGGAACATACAAAGGTCCATCCTTTAAATTCCCAAGTACACGTTTTACTACCAATTCCACGTCATTTTTTCAAATTTGTCTGATTAATGGAAATTTCCTTGACCTCTAAGGGAAATTCCAGCATAACTTTGGTGCCTGACTCAAAGTTAGACATATTTTCAGACTTTCCCATGGTTTTAAAAATCCAAGTACATTTGGGACTGGGGACACATTTCTTCTGGTGTCTATTACTCCTTTCACTGACCTTTAAAACTCAATTAAACAGAAACCCCCTTTTGATGACGTCCTTTTTGAATGGCCCCTGAGTTGAAAAAGGTTGAAAAACACTGATGTATCGAATGCAAAGAAAAAATAGCCTCATTACGATTTTAGCACCCCCTAGTGGCGTATGATCTTAAATCATTGCAATTTCAACATGGCTATTGGTGGCTATTCAGAGTGGCACACTCAAGTGCTCATTAGCCTAATTTGTGTCTCGTGGCCCTCATTTTATAAAATTCTTCAAGTGCTGCTAACTAAGCATGCGCCACCAGAGGGCGCTAAACTTGAATAATTGTACATGTAAGTCATCAGTACAATAAATAAGACGCAATCAATATCCAGTATTGGAAGAAGTTCTTATATTATTTGATGTTCAGATTTGATAAGTGTTTGGATTTTCAGTGTGCCAGACTTTACTGTATACAAAAAAGTAGAATTTTTTTGGGTATGGGAACAATCTAAAATTATAATTGAATCCGGTCCAATTAAATCTCCAACGTAGGATATATATTACGTGAAAGCCAATAACCACAGAATTCAATTTTCTAAAAGATACTGAAAACAATCTAGTCCTTTTGTGACTTGCAACCAAACCGAACTTTTTTTTTCTTCCAGATGGCATCTTTTTCTAAGGATTCACGGCAATTTACTGATTAGATTATGACCTTGTACAAGCATATTGATCTGTCTCCATCTCCAAAAGCAAAAGCTTTCCACAATATTTTATTCAGAAGAATTTTAGCAACATTATTTATTTATCTATAAAAAAATAACTGACAACGTTCATGACTTTGCGAATTTTGGTTTTTTTTTCCTCGAGATTTCTCGTTTGACTGGCATTTTTATCCAGAATTTAACTATGTTTTCCATTGATGATATGATTTGACAAGTGATTTTCCAATGAAAATATTTGATTTAAAGCCAAACACTCCAAAGACAGGTTTCCAAAAACTTGCCATTGTTGGGTAGAGAAGTCTTTGACATGGAATCCAAACGAATTGCTCAATTAAGCCTAGTCCAGACTACACCAAAACCAAAAATAGAAGCAGAGTTTCTGAAAACATTCTAGCAGAAGCAGAGTTTCTGAAAACATTCTAGTAGAAGCAGAGTTTCTGAAAACATTCTAGTAGAAGCAGAGTTTCTGAAAACATTCTAATAGAAGCAGAGTTTCTGAAAACATTATAGTAGAAGCAGTTTCTCAAAACATTATAGTAGAAGCAGTTTCTGAAAACATAGTAGAAGCAGAGTTTCTGAAAACATTCTAGAAGAAGCAGAGTTTCTGAAAACATTCTAGTAGAAGCAGAGTTTCTGAAAACATTCTAGTAGAGTCAAGTTTTCAAAAACTCCCTTTCGAGTTTTGAAAATGACACGCCTTGGTACGAGCGCCGTAAACTGAAAACATTTCCACCTTCTATCCCTACCTCCTCTTCAGCGATCTTCAAAAGCATGCTTTTTAAAACAAAAAAAACAACACCAAAAATAAGCTTGCTGAAGCATCCAAACTGGAAATTGGTGAGCAAACTTTTTTGGATACATGTTTTGCAAACACTGCTTTTTTTGCTTTTTCAAGGGACAGAACCAAATGTAGCAGGCAAATCACGTAAAAAGTGTCTTTGTAAGAAGTAAATATATTCAATATATAGTATACAAAATGCTGCAAGATATGTATCTGAAGAAATGTATTTAATACATTTATGATAAATGGATCATAAAAAATCTCATTTTTCAATGAGAAGTTCCATCTGATTAATTATACTTTAACTATGTCAGATGCTTCACTTGTCAAAAATCGGAGAAATGTCTCTATTAATCATTTCAATTATGCCAATATTCCCGCCCGTTAGTTCAACCTCTTCTTGTGCCCCTCTTCCATTTCCTATTTAAATTCAATGCAATTTATAGACTGCATTATTTAAAATCGTGACAGCTGTCTTCTTAAATAGATACGAGATATTCCCTATTTGTTGTACAATAAGTGAAATTAAGGAAAATGGGCATCAGCACCACCTATGACGTGCTATATTAGTGTTTTTCCCCCAAGTATGTCGCCAAGGGTCTCCAGGTGTGCCATTCAACTTTATGGAAAGGGCTAAAATCATTTACTTATTAATTAAACAACTACCTTATACAGTAGATTATATTTCTCTTATTTCATAAAATTTCTCCCAAAATGTCATATGTTCTGATATACATGAGCGAAGATTTATCAAGCAATAAAAATTTCCTCTTTATGTTCTCCTAAAATTTCAGGACATTCAGAAATGCAGGAACAATGTTTTCTAAAGAAACGAAAATTTCTCCTTTATGTCCAGTTATAAATCGCTGGAATTACAAGTAAATTTAAAAAAAAACCAATTTGTATGGAAGGTATTCGGCTTAATAATCAAATTATTGAGATTTTATAGGGATGTACATGTCTGAAAAACTAGCTTCTTTGAACATTAGTACAAGTCCATCAGCGCCCCCTACGACGCTCCTACAAAAGGCATTCGTGCGGGCCCCTTTAAAGTGGATTTTTCGGTTCCGTAATTCCTCAAACGAGCCTTTTGTGAGATTATCTATGCTTTAAAATGAGTTGGAAAAGAGGCTCAACTGGGAATTCACGCACAAGAAAATCCAAAGAAGCCCCTCTATACTTATTTTCTCACAAACCCAAATCCAAATTTGTCGCCATCAGGAATCGAATTCAAAGATCCTCAAAACCGAAATTGCGAACATGTCTTCAAAATTGGAAATGAATATAGGAAGAATGCCCGTAAAATTGGAAAAAAAGGGGGACCGAACTGAGATGTGGTGACAATACATAAGTATAAAAGTACGCCACGTAACTCATATGTTATGCACCAGACGATTTTGTATCAAATTTTAATGCAGGTGGCGACGCCCTATATACCGTACATTCATAACTTGACTCTTCCTACGACCTTGATACAGACAGGAATTTGTCATCAACTGTCTTCAGATGTTTAGAAAAACGCCATCATGCACTGGAGAAAGTTCTTCATATATTTCTCAAAATTGTTTTTTTTTTCTCACAAAAATTGCACAATCTTTTAAGCCGCATTTTCCACTGCACTCAATATTGAAATTTGAACAAAAAACATTCAAACTCCAAACATACAAGCATTCAAGACAAACCTTAAACATTGTATTCATCAACATGTTGAAGAATGCTAACCTGTCTCAATCAAAATGTTCAAAGAATCTGTGAACAAACGCGTCCAGTTTATGGCGCTTCTACCAAGGCTGTATACAATGGCTGAGCATGCGTAGTAAATTTGCAACATTTTTCCCTTTGATCCGGACCGCCTCACGAACGATCGGAAAAATGTTGATGAAACATGGTTTTTGAACACAAAAAAACGTCATAAGTTTGCTCAAACATCACGGAAGGCAAACTTGTTTTTCTGAATTTGTTTAAGCAAACCATGTTGATGAACATTTTTGTTCAATGTTGAGTGCAGTGGAGATGCGGCTTAATGCTTAGTACACGCTACATGAAACTGAAACAGGGTTTCACAAATATGTTTGTGACATGTGGATGCTCACCAGATTTTTGCAACTGGATTTCATGAAACTTTTGGCCAAAAAACGTGTTTCCATGAAACATTTTCGTGATCGCTCAAGAGGCAGTGGAAATCAAAGAAACATTGTTTCTTGGTTAAGGCGCTCCTACCAAGGCCTTTATACTGTATAAGTGTCGTCTGCAATGAAGTGCGTGGAGTAAACTTTGACCAGCAAACATTTCCTGTGTGGACATTTACATTTGGACAAACCTGTTTATGGAAATATGTTTACGAAACCAGGTTTCGACAACTTGGATTGCAAAAACTGTATTTCAGTTTTTGTTTCATCTGGTGTGTTCTAGGCATTAAGTATAATTACAAATAAAGGGAAAAAACATTTGATAATAAATGTGATAATAATATTGCGAGGATCTATTCCAGTTATATAAGCTTTTATCTAATGCAAAGATCCATTAGTAAACAAAATTTAAATTAATTAACTTAGAATGAAATTTATCCTGTAATCTAATTTAAACCTGTAATGTGAACTATTTCTCTCCTCAACGTCTTATCCTTATTTCATCTATAATTGAAATGGATCTGACATCCCTCAGTGTATATTTTTTAAAAGGCTAGTAAATATGCAAATGAATCAAAAGAAAATGCGACTTCATTTGGTACTTTTAAAGATGTATACAGAATAAAAATTAGCTTATCTATTGGAATATAATCTCGTAGTTCAATCACGAGATAATATTCCCAGAGATAACAGAATTTTTTTAAAACCAAACAAGCCCTTAATCCACAGAAAGAATAATTAAAACTGTATTATTATTGTCATGGTTACAGTTCCGATGTTAGAAATAAATCAGGCATATTTCAAAGATTTCAAGGCTCTTTTAAATTTTCAAAGACCCCACCAACGACCAATGCATTTCATGCATTATATAAGGCTACTGGACACCTTCATTACTCTTGTCCAAATATTTTACATTTTAAAAACTTGCTCCCTTGATTAGCATAAACTCTCAAAATTCTAGCAAACGATTAACACCAATCCTAGGTACTCAAACCCAGAGATAGTTAGAAAAAATGCGAGGATATTTCAAAAATGTCAAGACTTCCATCATATTTACAAAGCCCCACTCAATACAGAAAAATATTTTGTTTTTTATATACATATACTTTTCCGATTAACAAAAATTCTAGGGAATTTTAGGAAAAACTGGTGTTTAACACAAATTTCAAGCATAATTCCCGACTTTTCCAGCTACTGAACACCTTGATTTTTCTTCTCCAAATATTCAACATTTTAAAAACTTGCACCCTTGGTCAGGGATACTCAAACACGAGGATTGCTAACTCATACTTAACACTAGATGAAACACGAAACTGAAATAAAGTTTCTGCAAACCAAGTTGTCGAAACGAAACGAAACGTGGTTTCGTGAACATATTTCTATAAACATGTTTTTTCCAAATGTCCACACATGAACTGTTTGCTGGTCAAGGTTTGCTCCACTCACTTCATTGCAGAAGGACGCTTATACTAGGGTGAACAGAATTTATTTGAGCTTGTAGCACGTGGAGTATAAAAGACTTGGTAGGAGCGCCTTAACCATGAAGCAATGTTTCATTGATTTCCTTTAACCTTCACCGCCTCTTGAGCGATCACCACAATGTTTCATGGAACACGTTTTTTTTTTTTTTTTTTTTTTTTTTTTTTTTTTTTTTTTTTTTTTTTTTGGCAAAAAGTTTCTTGAAACTTGGTTGCAGAAAGCTGTTGAGCATCCACATATCACAAACATATTCACTCAACCTTGTTTCAGTTTCGTGTTTCATCTAGTGTGTACTAGGCATAAAATGGCGACAGAAGTCAATATTCCATTCGTGTGTTGGTTCTTCCATGACATCTGACATTCTAGGTTCACCAACACAAAAAAAAAACAAGAAAAAAAAACAGTTTCTCCAACTGCGTGAATTGGGATTGAATTGCTAAATGGTCCGTGTATGCATGCGAGACCACAACGCTATTTATTGACCTGTCCACGAAGAGCGACCAAGAAAGATGGACCACTTTTTACTTTTGTTAATGTCTGGTAAGAAGACTTGTAAAAAAAAAAAAAAAAAAAAAAAAAATGCACCATGGGATGCAATTTACAATGCGGATCAGGACCGTATTTATGCGAACGAAATGAATTATCGATAATAGTCGAAAGTCGATAAGAAGACGCAAAACTCAGGGTGGATGCATTATGAAACATTTTCGCGAAAAATCAATAAATTAATTCGTGGGGATCCAAATTTAATATCAATTTCCTTCCGCCATCCCTAGCAATAATAAAACGCGCATTTTCCCCAATCCCAAATCTACTGCACAACCATGGCAAATGTCGACAGTGCAAGTATTTTCATTTCTGGAAATGCTAAATTAAACAAATCTAATAATTCCACCAAAATGCAATGAATGGCTCAAAGAGACTTCAAACTTAAATCTTGTAGACGAAATCTGCATTGCATCACATTCATTTTTAGAGTCATCAAATCTCTGGAGTTATAATTTGGAACAGGCGCCCATATGGCAGTATAATATGGTCATAAAGACCTTTCATCAGACAGCTAAGCATTTGAGGATGTTAATTTCTCCCCCCCTCCCCCCCCTTAATATTGCTTTTAATGCGCAGATGTGTTTGCCAACTTGGCATCTACTTGCCAATGGACACATCTGACAACAGATGGCGTGGACAAACGTCGTTTACCAAAAGGCTTTAAACACTTTCTGTCGTTATCATGAGGATTTAGATATGACTTCCGTAGGGTGATGGTGGCGCCATCAGCAAAGATCCCAATTAAGCACACGTTATTACCACTGATGGAAGCGCCAAAGCTCTATTACACACTCTTAATGATCTATCAGAGTATAAGAAGCTGAACAACTGTGCCATTAATTTCTGCCTGGTTTCACTACTTACCGAATACAGAAAACTGTAGGCAACTTAGTAAGTGTGAGGCTTAGTAAGTTAAGTTTATGTCCTAACTTGGTTCTCAGGTAGATGGATGATATGGCCCCAGGTAAACTAACTTTTTGTCGTCATACATTCATATAGAATTAGTCTTAATAGAATTAAATTGCTGATTTCCCCATTACAATTTTTGAAAATGTTTTTTTTAAAATTCGTATTACCAAAAAAAAACATGCAATATTTCCAAAAAAAATTTCGTTTTTTCCAAAATTGTAAACATTATCTTTACAATTTTTTTTCAGACAGAACACCTCTTGGGTAGTAATTGAGTACATTGAATGAATTTGAGTACAGTAGAACCTGTCTAAATGCATCCTGTGTAAATGAATAACCTCTCTAAAATCATAAAAACATGACCCGTGTATATAAACGAACCTGTCTAAACGCATATTTTTACCGGTCCCAAATGTATGCATAGACAGATTCTACTGTAACGAGTAAAAGAGTATTGAGTACAAAGAGTAATTGAATGTAAATGTACTCAATACGTATGAGTACAATGCACTCGATTATAAAAATGTACTCACAATGGGTGATTAAAATTTCTTTTGAGTATTAACGACATTTGAAATTATGAATATTATCGAAATCTGAAATTATG
This sequence comes from Julus scandinavius, assembly GCA_034696685.1. Classification (NCBI taxonomy): domain Eukaryota; kingdom Metazoa; phylum Arthropoda; class Diplopoda; order Julida; family Julidae; genus Julus; species Julus scandinavius. Next base: position 8,573 of record JAQGAE010004185.1, read on the forward strand.
AGTACAGTGGAACCTGTTTAAATGCATCCTATGTAAATGAATAACCTCTCTAAAAGCATAAAATGTTTCAGTCCCGACTTAAATTGGGATCTGTATATATAAATGAACCTGTCTAAAGGCATATTTTTCACCGTTTCCAATAGACAGGTTCCACTGTATTAACGTAATCTGAAATTATGAGTACCAATGTAATCGAGTATGACTTGAAATACTTTTAAGTAAATAATTAAGTTGCTTTTAATACATTTGAGTAACAGGTATCAGTACATGAGTATATATTATTAGCCCAAGCTTGATAAAGAGGGAATCTTCGGGATCCCTCTAAAATAATATCCCCTCTAAACTAATACAGACTGCTGTTCCCAACTCGGGCCCCATAGTCAATCGAATCTCCCTCTGATCTATTAATCCCTATAAACTAATACCAAGCACCTGGTCCCAACGATATTAGTTTAGAGGAGTTCTAAACTAATTGTGGGGTGACGAGGAATTATTGTCCAACCTGTATATCTATGTATGGACAAATAAGTTTGTTTGTGCAGATATCCATGCCATACAAATACATGCAAACAAATATGGCTATCCAAGTGCCATACATGCACATCAATGAAGTAATTATATGACCGTGTGTGTGTCCAATTTCCGGTCTAGACATGTATAGAAAAAGCCATGTAACCACCTGTGTAGTTTTTCAAATAATATCCACTCTAAACGCAGGACTGAAACTTCCATGAACTCGTACTTGGGTTTTTTCCAAACAAACATTTTCCCATAATTTCTCATTGCAAAAAGGTAAATGGAAATGAAATTGAAACTGCAACAAAAACCCATTTCAGACACAGACATCTTCTCTAAAGAGTTAGACCGGCTCTCTGCTACTTTATACTATGAAGGGAATGTTAGGGAAAAAATAAAAAACCTAAAGCACTGATATTTTTTCATCAGTACTTTGAGTAGTAGATTGTGTACAACATTAATCAATAAAAGTTTGAATGAAGTCTTCTAAAAAAAGTTCTTCCTCTCTCATCCTGTGGATATTGGACTCCACTGTTAATTCTGGTAGCAACAATCACCCAACATTGCATTGGGTCCTTTTGTTTAAATACAACCATATTTTTGATAAATTTTTTGTACATAGTATAAATTTGCACAATTGTACTTTTACTTGCATTAAATGTAAACAATTACAACATTGTGGCTGTACCTTTTGTACAAGACCATAATTTTGGTAAACCTTTTTTTTATGCAGAGTACATATCAGAGCAAACGCGAAACAAAAACAGGGTTTCAGAAACATGCCTACAATAAAAGTTTGCTCACCAGTTTCCTGAAACATGTCTACGATAAACGTTTGCTCACCAGTTTTCTGCAACATGTCTACGATAAAAGTTTGCTTACCAGTTTTCTGTCCAGAGGTTTTAGCAAACATTTTGCGGAAAAAGCGTGTTTCCTGCAAACATGCATTTCGGTGTTTGCTCAAGAGATGGCTCATATAAAAAACAAAAAATGCATTCCAGTCCTGGCGCTCCTACCAAGGTGCTGTCTAGAGTAGGAGACAGTTTTTGGCCATAGTATACAAGCCTTGGTAGAAGCGCCATGACCAGAAAGCAATTCCTCCATTTCGAAATGCTTTTTTGGTGTGGGCACTATATGAAAGCACGTTTCGACGGTACAGACCAGAGCAAACACAAAACAGAAACAGGGTTTCTGCAAACTAATGTGTTGAAACATGTTTCATGAACATTTCGACAAATTGGTTTGTACAAACTATGTTTCTATTTCGTGTTTGCCCTGGCCTGTACAGGTATACTATTGTAGTATATTGTATATTAAGGTGGTGAAACTAGATTCGTATATGCTCTGGAGTAATTGTGGAATTATCATACTTTTTTTTGGCAATTGCACCTAGGTAATGCAGAACAACCCTTCAGACAAGTTTGTAAGTTAAAATAACTTTTTTAAAAAAACAGAAAAGATACCAATCATGATGGGTCCTCACTTTGACTTAACTTCATTTTGATAAAAATCAATACCACTTTCACTTTATTAAAAAAGGGGAAAAAGCGTTAAGATAACTTCAAAAGGTCTTTTTTCTTAAATTGTGTAGTTCTCAATTCTCATTGTTCCTCTGCGGATCGATTCTTCTTCACAGGATCCTCAAATGACATTGTCTTTCCAGAACATGTCATACGCACGTATACTAAAACTATATTAGTGAAAACTAACACTTGAGTAAATTTTATCTTGTTATTGTATTTAGGTGGGTAAGTTGGACTTGTATGTGCCATTCATAGCCATCATTTGAATGTCGATGTACATGTTTTGCCATGTATGCACCATATTTAGCCACAGAATGTCACTTTATAATCATGTTTGCAGAATATTTAGCCCATGAATGTCACTTTATAGCCATTTATGCAAAAACATTTAGCCAATGAATGCCACTTTATAGCCATGTAAGCACCATATTTAGCCCCTGAATGTCACTTTATAGCCATGTATGAGTTATATTTAGCCAATGAATGCCATTTTATAGCCATGTATGCACCATATTTAGCCCCTGAATGTCACTTTATAGCCATGTATGAGTCATATTTAGCCAATGAATGTCATTTTATAGCCATGTATGCACCATATTTAGCCCCTGAATGCCACTTTATAGCTATGTATGCACCATATTTAGCCCTTGAATGCCACTTAATAGCTATGTATGCACCATATTTAGCCCCTGAATGCCACTTTATAGCCATGTATGCACCATATTTAGCCCCTGAATGCCACTTTATAGCCATGTACGAGTCATATTTAGCCAATGAATGTCACTTAATAGCCATGTATGCTCCATATTTAGCCCCTGAATGCCACTTTATAGCCATGTACGAGTCATATTTAGCCAATGAATGTCACTTTATAGCCATGTATGCACCATATTTAGCCCCTGAATGCCACTTAATAGCTATGTATGTACCATATTTAGTTCCTGGATGACACTTTATAGCCATGTATGCACCATGTTTAGCCACTGCATGGTAGTCACTTTAAAGCCATGTATGCACCATCTTGAATAGCCATATCCGGTCAATTCTTGAACTTCAGTTTTCATATTTGGGTCACAAAAGCTAGGAATGATGTACTTCATATGAACATACAGTATACTGAGGTATAGTGAATTATAGCCATCTATTATTTTAAAAGTATGACACTCCCCTAGCAGAAACCACGCCGGATTAAAACACATTGTTCGTCGCAATTTCTAATTTATGCTTTGTAATTAAAAAACAGACATTTCAATATCATCATCATGCCAAAGTTGAAACAAAACTGCACTGCAGCAATGGCGTCTATACAACCATAATTTCGACCTGTATCCATTCGGCATAAACGACACATTTTTAATTAAAACTCGAGCAGCACATTGTATATAATAAATGGAAATTAAAAGTTTATTATTCTTAGTTTTCCTACGTGTTACCGAAAACATGATTCTAGATAGAAACATTTCGCTACATTAGCCATTCTCCCGCCAATTGTAATTTTACAAAAGCAAGCAAACCGTTAACGTTTTGGTATTGCTCGCATGCGTGAATCGTATAGTGCATGATATTTATTCCGTATCATTGAGCAGCCCATGCGGTAGATTCGTTGCTGTTTCATTTTATTTTTTTTTTAGTTGAAATTTAAAGAAATAGAAATGCATCATTGGAGCGTGAGAGAAAACCCTGTAAACAGCTAATGCGAATAACGGCGCTTATGTTCCAAACGTGGGGTGTAAAAAAACGAATATCGACTCCATTGATAATCTTGCTGGCATAATTAACTAGTCAGTCGATCAATCACTCATGATACAGGTCTAATCGAAGTTTTTTTTACCCCCCATCTTTTTGTAAGGTATTACCTTGGAGGTTATTCCCAACAACACGTTTTCTATCATTTCCAGATTCTATGGTGTGGGAAGCGCGCCATCTGATGGAATTTGCATCACAGCATAACAGTCACTTACATGTCGCCAAAATATCTTTTTTGACATGAGTGCAACGATTTAAGTCTCTAATTGACATGATTTGCAATTTTAATTCAATTAAAACTAAAGGTATTCTTCTTTTCGAAGAATAGACTCAAAATCCATACAAGCAGAGTTTTTTAATCGGTGTGCCATGAAAGTTCCTCTAAGAACGGATTATTTAGTTAAAAACGTGATTTTTCTTTATTTCGTTGTAAAAATGAGAAAATCTTTCCTTAAAAAAACATTTGGTGTGCTTTGTTTCTAAAAATATTGATTGCTTGGAGGAAAAGGGGAACACCCCACCAACAACTTTTAAGGATATTATTTAATTTTTATAATGCCTAGTACACATTAGAGCAAACACGAAACATAAACAGGGTTTTTGTAAGCATGTTTACGATAAAAAGTTGCTCACTAGTTTTCCACAAACAAGTTTTAACAAAAACAGTTTTTGACAACGACTTAATGTGAATCACAACCCTATCACTTTCAATGGGTGACATTTTAAAACACAACCACAGCCAAACAAAAAAGAGATTAAATACAAATAATTTGCATTCTGTTAATTTGCATTCTCATGCTGCCACCTGCTGGCAGAATGTGCAAATTAACGGACATTTTTCAAACTTGTTTATTAA
>JAQGAE010004186.1:0-13210 GCA_034696685.1 Julus scandinavius
TGTAACCACATTGTTCTGACGAGGATTTCGTCAGAACATATTTTCGTTCGCATTCGCATCCATAGTAACCCTAGCCTCATCAGCATGGCAGCAGAAACTCATAAGTAACGCGTAACTTGTAATCAGAAATCCACTGATAAATTGTAAATCCGCATTATGTAATTGTATGTTTGGCGACCTTATGTTGTAACCACGAATTGCCAATCGTGTCCATATCCCATAGACCTTCGTGACAGCTGTCCACTTGCTTGTGTTTGCGTGTTTATCTGGACTGGGCGTTAGTACGTGCTTATTAACTGGGATGGGGATGGGGATGAATATGAATTATTGAAATGTAGCAACCCTTCGACCTTTCCATGCGTCACCAGGAGATTATCTTGGGCGACAAAGGTCTAGATTGTAATTTTATATTAAAAAAGAAATACCTGTTTTCTCGAGTCTCCTATTTTCCAATTCTTTCAAAACTGTCACGAGTTTTACAGTCTGTAAAACAAATACAAGAAAAAAATTCATTGTTGCTAAATAAAGTTCCTTCATTTTGGCCAACAAAAATACATTACCAAGCGTTTACATTGTGTGTACTCCACCCAAAAACATGAAACCAGGAACCCCAAAGGTCGTAGAACTTTATTTTTGCATTGCTCTGCCCAGAACCTTTATTAAATTGCCGATTTGTTTTGAACAATGTTTGTTAAAAACAAATGTCTGCTTGGATGGTAAATACTTTGGGTGAAACTCTGGTTTCTGTAATGTTTTGGGTGAAACACTGGTTCCTGTAATGTTTTGGGTGAAACACTGGTTCCTGTAATGTTTTGGGTGAAACACTGGTTTCTGTAATGTTTTGGGTGAAACACGTAGTGGTTTCTGTAATGTTTTGAGTGAAACACTGGTTTCTGTAATATTTTGAGTGAAACACTGGTTTCGGTAATATTTTTAGGGAAACGCTGGTTTCTGTAATATTTTGAGTGAAACACTGGTTTCTGTAATATTTTGGGCGACACACTGGTTTCTGCAATAATTTTGATGAAACACTGGTTTCTGCAATAATTTTGATGAAACACTGGTTTCTGTAATAATTTTGGTGAAACATTGGTTTCTGTAATATTTTGGGTGAAACACTGGTTTCTGTAATATTTTGAGTAAAACACTGGTTTCTGTGATATTTTGGGTGAAACACTGGTTTCTGTAATATTTTGGGTGAAACACTGGTTTCTGTAATATTTTTGAGTGAAACACTGGTTTCGGTAATATTTTTAGGGAAACGCTGGTTTCTGTAATACTTTTGGTGAAACACTGGTTTCTGTAATACTTTTGGTGAAACACTGGTTTCTGTAATACTTTTGGTGAAACACTGGTTTCTGTAATATTTTGGGTGAAACACTGGTTTCTGTAATATTTTGGGTGAAACACTGGTTTCTGTAATATTTTGGGCGAAACACTGTTTTCTGAAATATTTTGGAAACATTACTGCATCTAAATGTCATCTTAAATCGAGCATATTTTTCAAAAACTTAATTTGTATCCTATCAATTCGTTTGCCAAATTGGCTGGGGCACCTGCATGGAAAACGTTATTTTATGATGAAAACATTTGGCAACAATTCGGTATTGTTGAATTATGACGTATACACGCACTTGTCCTATAATGTCATTTAGTGTAAAACTCAAGTCTCACGCAATCTAATATCCAGTGTCTAGTAACTGGGAATTACTGCAATTCACGTGATGCCAATTTGCTCATTAGGACTTGTTAGGATTCATTATGTCGAGTTGTGTTCATTCTGATATTGTTTTAGGGAGCAAAAACAATCTCTTATACAGGAAATTAAATTAGCAGAGACGGATATAGCCTTGCATAGGCTTCAATATAATACGACTTGAAAGTAGTGCAGTACTTTCACGTGACATTTTATCCCTCATCTTCCCAGCGTTCCCAAGTTACTGTGGAAAAAACCAACCTGAAATGTGCCGTCACACTTGCTTGCATCTGTGGCGGATGCATGCAAATGGATCCGTAATTCTGAGAACGGCTGCTTCTGGTTCTATAATAGGCTCGACTTGCTATTAAAATGAGTTCATCGTGTAGGGATGAAGGGGAGGGGGAGTTTCCATGGCTCCTGGAGCCCAAAATATCAATATTTTTCGAGATCTGTTGCCAACCAGACTGGGTCGTGTGGCGAGACTCCAGTTGAGTCAGACAGTTGTTTTTCGGAAATTAAATATGTATGTTTTTCCATGACTTGTCCTGTGCCCGTGATCCATAGGGAATGCACAAGTTACTCAGCTGTGTTTTGTTTTTACACAATTTAAAAATAAGGGGCCATTAAAAAATGACGTCTTTAAGAGGGGGCAACCATTGAGGACGTCCAATGATGGCGTTTTTCAGTTTTTGGATTTTCTGTTTAATTAAGTTTAACAAGGGGAAATGGACACCAGAAATGTGTCCCCAGTCCCAAACGTACGTACTTGAATTTTTAAAATCTCGGGAAACTCGGGAAATTATGCCTTTTTTAGTGTTAAACACCAATTTTATGCTGGAATTTCCCTTCGAGGTTAGGAAATTTCCGTTTATCAGAAAAATCTGGAAAAATGTCAAGGAAATGGTAGCGAGTAGTGCTTGGAAATTTATAGGATGAGCTTTTTTTGTATGTTCCAAAATATTTTCTTGACACCTTGAGTTTTAAATATTTTTAATTCAGGCAGAATTACTTTATAATGATTAATTGAAATATTTGAAAGTATTTTATATTTTTATTTTATAGAATAATTTTTGTCATTTTAGTTTTGTTACCCATTCCCCCTTCCTAAGGTCACCTCCATTCGGGAGTGGCCATGTAACATTATTTTTTTGGGATTTAGGGAATAGCTTAGGGGTTGCGTTACCCTTGCTCCGATCCTCGGATGCATTATGGGTCTCTATTCCCTTATTTGGAGGTATGCAAGAGGGGCATGTATCTCATTAATCCAGTGTTTCTTTATTCATACATATGCAAATTGAAACACTACAGTGATATCCAGAGGCTCTTTTGTAGAGACACTCTGGTCAGGGTATTTACGACCTAAGGCCTAGCACAGCTATACATCAACAAAATAAACTACCTAACACTTAAACATAAAGGAGGGTAACCCTAACATAACTAGCTACATACACATATCCCTAACTCTGGCTCTAAGCCGGGGACATAACAAGATTCATGCTCACCACAGCAGTCAGTAGTTTTCTTCCCAGGCAAAACTCAAGGGAACCGAACTCCCTTGTTACTTTAGTGATGGATCCATAGTTTCTTCTTGTGTAGAAAAGGAGGAGGCTTTCCTGAGCTCTAGTCCGTAGACTACTGATTTTTGGTTGAAAACTGGGCCTTTTATATGAATTGGCCAAGGTTACTAGAATCCATTGCATTCTGGGTAGTGGGATCTGCCTAATTTATTCCTGTATATTAATGAGTTTTTCTGTATCTATAATGAGTTACTCTTTTGAGCATAGGGGGAGTTGGGTGTCTTTTTTGCTTTCCATTGTTAGGCCCATTCTTGTTAGGTCTGACTAAAAACCTGCAGGTTCCAGACATCAAGGGCTTCCTTGAGAGATACTTGTGTCCTAACACCTTTAAGTGCACTTAGTATGGGTAGTTTTCATAAGTGGAGCATGTTATTTCTTGGCCCCCGAATCCATGTTTTCTGGAGTTTCTCACACTCTTGGGTTTCCATATTTCCATAATCCATTGTTATTCGGATTTGTCAGTTTCTCCTGCAACCTACTTTTGTCTGACATCATCTGGTGGAATCTCAGATGATGTAACCTGGCTCTTCTGATTGGTTCTTAGGGGACTAGCCCTGTAGCTGTTATCCTTTAAATACCCATGCTAAGTTATTGAAAAATCAAAAGGTTGGGGGAAACTATGCCTCTTTTTGGTCACAGGTGGGACTGTAACATCCAAGGAAGGTAATTTTTTGTTTTGTTTTTCTCTTTCTTTTTCTTAATTCTCCCTCTCCCTCCGTTTTCTACTTTATTTTCATGGCTTCATTTCTCTGGGCCATTACAGTTTGTTACTGAATCTATTATTTGTTTCTTTATAAGTCTGATTTTATTTATACATACATGAACTGTATATTTTTACACTGAATTCTGGAGAATAAAGAACCAACCACAGCAGCCGTTGACACTTAAATTTTGGAATCTGTGTTTGTAAGACTACTCAACATTTTTTAATTATAGTTGACGTAATTATAGTTGCTTCTTGAAAGTTCTATCCCACTTGACAACGTAGTTCAAATGCTTTTATAAAGCATTTGAATGGCCTGGTTTAGCGGAAAATGTAAATCTCGATACACGGATCTGGAGAGAATTAATGTCATGCGTATTATGTTAATTAAATCATGGCGGGGGTTCCGACATGTCAATCCAATTCACATATTTTGACGATGTTATTACATTTCTCTTAAATTTATGGTATTGCCTGTGGTGTGACAAATTATCGAATTTAAGACCTAATTAACAAAGCAGTAATAAAGACCATTCATCATTTCATAATGCGCAATTTTCAGCCATTATAGACGACCAAAGGCAAGCTAATATAACTGCGCACTTTTGATGTTTAGGGAATTATAATAAAGATGTTGTTGATGCAATCAATTAGCTTTTCAGTGAAATTGGCTGTGCTAATCCCGTTTCTTGATTCATTGGTTTCTCCTAATAAGAAACAAAAAAAAACTTTTTCTCTTCTTATCCAAAGTGTATCCATAAAACGTTGGCACTTTATATAAGTGCAGTTTTTGGTGTTTTTCTGGAATTTTCTGAAAAATGTTCAGTTAGTATATTAAGATTCGAAACTTGACTTGGTGAAATAGATTTAGCCCTCATCTTTCAAAATACGACCACTTTTTTACTCTCTGATTAACAGGTGCAGGAATATATGAACGTCCACTAATGATGTTTTCCCCCCAGTTTTTGGATTTTCTGTTTAATTGAGTTTTAAAAGTCAGTGAAAGGGGAAATGGACACCAGAAGAAATGTCTCCCCAGTCCCAAATGCACTTGCATTTTTAAAATAATTTTGGGGACGTCCTTTTTCAATTTCTACTGTTGCATGTTAGCTTTTATGGCTTTCTACCGTGTCGAATGAAGTACCCTCCTACATAAGGGCAGTTGTCACACTTGAACGTCACCATATACATACATAGATTCGAAGTAATTTGTTGTTCTAAAACAACGACGCAGTGCTTTGAGTGACTCTCAAATTATAACTTTCAGAAACAGTAATTTGGGTGTTTGCAAATTAAATAAACAAATGCGCTTTCACCAAAAACGCCTAAAACAAAGTGCGATGTCATCACCGTACATACTGGTATAGGTCACGATGTCCATGGAGTTTCAATTTGGTCAGGCTCGCTAATTAAACATAATAAAGGAACGTAGGCATACTATATCCTATATATCTGCGCGCATGGGTGGCCGTATACAGCGTTAATTTGCTTGGGAGTGGTTGTATAATTAAGTGGAGAGATATCATATAGATTCAAGGGGAATGCCAATATTGTAAATTGAAAGGTGGTGGTTTGGTGGTGAGGGGGGGGGGGGGGTTACCCACCACGGCTTTCAAGTCGAGAAAAGAAGGCATGCCGGAAAATGCAAATAAGCTGAACTTGACTTGGATTAACAAACTCTCAGGACTGTCTTCTGACTCGGGCATGACCCTCGTTTTTCCAGCCCAACCCATTGATTGTTTTGTTGCAGTGCTGCGATGAACTTGATTGCATCTACCTTTGGGTGGATCCCAGCTTTGAGGATGGTTGGCATTGTTACCTCTTTTGTGTCCTTTGCAGTCGATTTTGGCTACGGTGATAGAAAAATCCCATTAAGAAACAGGCGTTTTTTTTGTCAGTGCCTTTACTCAATAAATTAGACTATAACTGCATTGCAGGGAAACCTTCAAACGACATTTTCTGGAATGGACTCAATGGAGATGCCGCAGGAAAGACCTAGACCTAGTTTTTATAATGCGCAGCTCCTGTAAGTCTAGTCTAGGTTAAATCGCTATTCCTTTGTGACAACATCAACATGTTGTTGATGTAAGGCGTTTCAAATCACCAGAACTTTCCACTTTTTTTGTATAATATGACTCCCAAATATGAGAATTAATTTGTTATGACATTTATGTTGATGATGCGAAATGCAATAACATCAACGCATTATGTGTACTGTTTGCAGCCTTTTTTTCTGTAATATTATCTATTAGTAACTTGTTTCTCAGAATGTACGTGTTTTACAGAAAATTTATTGTGTCCAATAATTTATCAATAAAACCAAAAATTCTAAAACATACAAGAATTCCCTCTAAAAATACTTCTTTTCAGTCTAGAGTTTGTAAAAATAATCAGCTCTAGTAAATTGTCAAAAGAATCATTTTACAGAAACTGTACTAATGCGTCTGTATTTGTTGTTGGTTTTCAAAATAATTCGCCTTTGCAGTATTATTTCTAAACATGCGTTATTTTTTTTTCTCAGAAAGTATGGTTATGTTATTTGTGGTCTAGTTTTTTAATGATTAACTTGCCATACTCTGACAACAGCGGTTTAGATGTTTTTTCAAAATATTTACTAAATATTTACTGCGTGGTTTTGATGGGATACCCTGATTGTCGTCTGTTGGATACCATTTTTGTTTTCAAAAGATTAGTTTTGTCCTTCTATATTTGCATATTTTGTGGATAACGTTCAATAAACAAAATGGCGCCTGAAATTTATCAGATTCATGACCCAGTTACTAAGATCTGGTGATGGATGACTCTTGTCAGAACTGTTAAATTTGGATTTTACCAAGGGATTTTAAAACTTTAACCCCATAGAATTTTTCAACTTTTTTCTCTCTCCAAATATCTTGATCTGAAAATGCGGATTCATCAGGATTACCATAACTTAGACTCTTTGTTGAATAATGCCTACGTTAACACATTATACAATGACACAGATTGTATCGTAGCATTACAAAAGAGTTAATGACAAGTTTGTTTGCAGAGCTTTCTGCTATATGATTGATTGGGCCAAAGCTTTTGAAAATACAGTAAATTTAAAAACATGGCATTCATGATACATCGCCATTGATGAGAAGGTTGTTAACGCGTTTCTTCCTACATCATGGTCGCAGCTGTGTATTTTGGCTGTTAGGAGAAGTAAAAAAAGTCAATGTTCAACTTGTACTCCTATCACTTGGTTGGAATATAACCATATTACCATAAAAAAATTGAAATCCAAAAACTATCTTTGTGTGCTTATGGCCAGATTATGGCTCATTAAAAAACTAGACCACAAATAACATAACCATACTTTCTGTAAAAAAAAACATGTTTAAAAATAATACTGCAAAATATTATTTCGTGTTGAATCCCATTCGATTCGAAAAATTGTGAAGGTCAATGAATTATAGTTGTAACTGGTAATACGAGGACTATTGATCGACTGTATTGATCGTATTATATGTACCTTGGCCCTATTTTAGACTTAGTTGCTGTTTGGTCCGTAAAGTGGTTTGCCAATATTTAAACCCCCAACGTTTTGTGGAAACTGTATTAGTGCTCAAATTTGGCTTGTTTGAATTTTTTCAGAATGTGGTGGACCATCACGGGAAATTTTGGCAACATCTTGCCCATCGATTGGTCCAAGTCATATGCCAGAAAACTTCACATGCCAGCCCTAAATCTAAACGATAAAAGGGTAAGTATGAGCTGGTATTTTAACAGTGCTGGTTTTTTTTTTAAACTTTTCTGATTAAATTTCTTATTCCATGTTTTTCAGGAGCGGGAAATTGCAGACGGGAACGATTCGTGCGAAGATGACGAAGACGTGGCCAAGGACCTCGACCTTCATTCACTCATCATTTCCAGCTTACAACAGGAACCCATGTTTACGGCGGAAGAGGTGCTGGAGGAAATCGATGAAATAATGCAGGTGAGGACTCCTGCATTGGTGTGGTAGTTTGCCGTACTTCCCCGAAGGGCACACCAGGGACAGGAATTTATTTCAAATGTTCTCCAGAGCACATTCCCAAAGAGGTTCTTTCCAGTATCGAGGGATTGAATTTTCGATTTGAGGGCTAATTGTGCACAAATCAAGATGAACAGCTGTTAAAACTAATATCTTTATTGAATCGTCCATGTTTGATGTGAAACACGAAAAGGAAGCAAATCCTTAGCGCCATCTACCAGAGAGAAATTATCCCTTGGGAGCATTTAGCGATTATATCTGTTAAAATATTAACCATTTAACGTTTAAATGATGCGACTATTTTGCGGAATACGTGGATATTCCTTTCCAGCAGTAACTGCACTTGGGAATTGACTACATCTAAGATGTTTTCAGGACCATATTTGACCTTTGATGTCATAAATTGCATGCAACAAACAAGCAAACTTAAGATTAAAAATGTTCGAAAATATGTCACAGGCAGGAATTTGATCAGGTTTAAATAGAAATTAATTGGGAACGTATCTTTTGTTTGACTTTAAGGAATCGCCACAGTTGGAAGAGTCTCCTGATGAAGATGAGGCAGCTGCTAACAAGCCCCCACACACGTTGGAACTAAAGGGAAAAGCTGCGGTTAATACACCCCTTTACGAAGAAAGTGCGTACCTCAAATATCAATAATCGTGCGATATTAATTTTTTTGAATTACTGCAAAGCTGTTACTAATTGCGCTTTGCTTTCCCGCTGGTTTAGAATTGCGCTCGCTTACACTTTCACAAATGAACGAGTTGTACATTGAACTTGAAGTCATGATCAAAGAACTTTCCGAGACACTTATCCAGGAGCTGGCTCTGCGAGATGAGCTGGAATATGAAAAGGAATTGAAAAACACATTCATTTCTCTTCTGCTAAGCGTCCAAAACAAACGAAGACAGTACAATATGGACAAGAAGAAGAAAGCCAAACTGACAGGTCCAAATGGCATTGACCCCAAGGCAAGAACTGGTTCTAATTTTTACTTTAACGACTGCGTGTCGCCGAAATATACAAAAACTTCGAACAGCTTCATACACATGATCTAAAATTCGAATATTACCCTTATATTATTATTTAATAACACAAATATCTAATTTTATGAGTTCAAAACGTCATGGTGTCCAGTTGCCTAGAAAATTCAAAATGTACTTGAATTTTTAACTTCTCGGAAAGATGATTGGAATTAATTGTAAAGCACCAGTTTATACTGTAATTTCTTGTTGAGATAATGAAATTTGAATTAATGGAAAATTCTCAAAAAAATGTTTAAGCTCTTTGGAAAAATATTGTATTATTGGTTGTGGGATGGGTGCTTGGAAATTTATAGTATAAGCCATGAAATCCTTGAAATATGCTTGCATTTTTCAAGAAAATTTAATGGACACCCTGAAATTCGATGTTGTTTTGTAATCACTATCAGAGTTACGATATAAAATAGCAACTTTAAAATAACGTTGTACTCGTAACATGACAGCAAAGTGTACTTGTCCCCATGATTATTAATTCTAGCACGCTTACATACTTTTAGACAATTCTTAATTATCCTTATTATGCATGCTTATTAAATGTTTCATTTTATGTTTAGTATTTGACGACTGTAATTCCATACCACATGGGCATCGGGCCACCGAGTGTTCAAACCCTGCAAATCCTCATAAAGAGTAAGCTTGCGGCACCACGTTCAACTTTATTGTGGCAATTTTTATTTTACAATCTAATTTGGGTTTGCTGTTTCAGTTTTACAAGCTATCAATGAAGATAGTCCAACTGTTCCTACTCTATTGACAGACTACATACTGAAAGGTAATTCTCTTCTTTTATTTTGTAATTCTGTCATTTGCCACGTATAGCATTTGTAATGCGTTATTTTTTTTTATTATTTCAGTTATTTGTCCGACGTGAGAACGGTTCCTTGCAATTCATATGTTTATTTCTGGGAGGGACCATTGCAGATAAGTGTCGTGGAAAAAAAAAATGAATGTTCTATTTGCTATGGTCCTTTTCTTCATTTTTGTTCATCCCAAGTCAGTTTTTTCCCCTCCCTGTCCATTCTGTGCGTTCACGACGATTTATAAGTTGTTTTCGTAACACTTGTTTATGTTTTTCCGGTCAGAATTGTGGCACGCCCCAACCAAAAATGACCATGCCAGTCCGTCTCGTCTATTCCATAACCTTTTGCCCCACAATTAGACGCTCCTTTATGTGCAATTACTAACTAGCTTGTCTTCATCAAGTATTTTGGCTCAGAACACTTCTTAAATCACAAGTCTGTCTCAGGTGCCATAACTTATTTCCAACAAGGGAAGCGGGCATGGAACGGGCACTTTTAATGTTTCTACGTGTGCGATGCGAATTAATGTTCATTATAACTGGTCACAAGTGAACCCCGCTCCCATCTGATGAGCCGAGTGTTCATCCGTTGTTATATTTTTTTGTTTTCGATTTCGTGGTGTAGCTTTTCTGGGCAGCTGTGTAAATACGTGTTCTGTGCAGTTCGCCAACATTCTTTAAATGAGTTGTTAAGTTGTAATATTGTTTTAGTTGGGCCTTAACACCGTTCTCTTTTACGTTATGGAGGTCTCTCGATGGTTGGAAAGTATGATTCCATGAGGAGGTGCTTTCGAAATCCCACAAGATGATTTGTCCTTTGCAAGTCATACTGATTAATCACAAATTTCACAATGTGTTTGACAGTGTGAGACATTCTGCACAAATTGGTCCAAAATTGAAATCTGCCAATGTAGCTAAATGAGACCTCTGTATGCGTTTCATCGATGAAAGTCTGTGCTGTACGACTTTCTATTTACGTCTACATTTCTCCAGGCTTATGTTACAATTGTAGATTCATAGTTTTTAATGTTTTGTGAAATTTTGTTGTTGGGGAAAATTTGCAGATTTTTGCACCCCAAATTTGCAAGGTTTCATTGTGCTCCACTTGTTTTAAGCGCTACAGTGCCATTTTTTTTTTGGGTTAAACGTCACGAGAATTCGTGTCTTACATGCTTTCAACAAGCCCGATTCTATGTTATTCAAAAGGCCTGTCAGCAGTTCAAATCCACATTTAGGCAGTTTGCCTTTTAATGATATGTCGTTTTTATTTTTTTAAGTTTAAGAAATATGTTTTATTGCCAAAGATTTTATTGAAGCTGACTTTGAACCCTCAGAGGAATTTATGTAATTCTTCGTGATCAGGAAACACAAAGCGCGCCCTCTGCTTAAACCTCTAACCCATTTGTGCTCGCTCGTCAGGTGTCGTGTTGTGCTGACCAGTGTTTTGTGCCGTTTGTTAAATCTTCAATCATTTCCCGTTTCTGGTTGAGTATGAATGCGTGGACAACTTGGTAGCTTATATATTTTTTTATTTATTATTTTTTGGCCGTTGCACCTTTCTTTATTTTGAATATGTATACGCGTACGTTCGTAGTTTAATGTAGGACATTTCAAATGCTCATTAACATCTACCTAGGTCACAGTTTAGCTTTAGGGTCATGAAGCAGATTGCAAGTCACTCTAATTATTCTTATGTATTAGTTAGCGCAACGTAACTACAAATTGTGCGGCAATGCAAAGACGAATCGCTGCATTGCGATGGAGATATGTGGCTGGCTGTTACCTATACTCGTGTACATAATGTGCTCGTGTGTGTTTGTCTGTACATATACATGTTTTAATTAGGCGAGTAGTCCGTAACGTGACACGCTTTGAAACGACATCTCTACGATAGTTCTTTTGCGATAAGTTGAAATTAATGTTTCTAAATTAACTGGGAATTTAGTTTTTTAAATTTGTTTCTCGAACCAAATTTCCGGTTATTTTTCCTTTGGACTATTTCTGACTGTTTCGTTTTAAGAGGGATCACAACCCTATCCTTTTCAGTGAATCGGGCTTGCAGAGATACTCACAGTTGAATGAGGGAGGTTTTGGTGGGGGTGAGAATTGTTTGGGGTGGCTTGATGGATCAGCAAGGGCCTCATATTGTTGTTTTTCACTTTGAAATGGTAATTTTTTTAAATTAATATACAAGCTTGAAAAATGTCCATTATTCTGCACACGCTGCCAGCAGGTGGCAGCATGAGATGGGGAAGTTGTGAGTGCAAAAATTCAAATAATAATTTAGTTTTAAAAAATCTGCTATTTTACTGTGAAAAATGACACGATCAGTACCTTGCTGATTTATAAAGTTAATTTGAAAATTTTTTATTTTTGTTTAATCTTTTTTTTTTGTTTGACTGTGAGTGTCTTTGCAAATTTTCCCATTGAAAGGGATAGGGTTGTAATCCCCTTAATTAATCAATGGAAGGAACAGCTCTTGAAAATTATAACAAGCACTTAAAAGTTGATTCTTTCGTTTAAAAAAAAAAAGAAATTAAATATTTCCGATATCCTTTTAGTTATAAGTAAAAGTACACTTATGTCAGTTGTTAAATCATATTTTATATCTTCCATTAATCAAACATTGAACAAGTTATGGAGGATTTGCACAATTGTATATATAGATTTCTTAGAATGAAATAAGGTGCAAATTGTCCTCCATAACTTTTTCAGTTTAAGTGGAAAAGAAATGTGTAAGTTCCGTTAAGATCTACTCGATTTATATAGCGCTATCACCGTATTGTTTATTATTATTTGCCATGAATTGGCACAGTGAGAATTTAGAATTGTGTTTAGTAGTTTCGTTCACTGAATGTCATTGTATTTTTCCCAGACTGGTTGCGATGCAACCGTAGGGGTTTAGCTTACTCGCTCTTTGAAGCTATTCAAAAAGATAGCTTTTTTATTTGACATGATGGGATTTTCAATTCATCTTTGCTGTTTATGCTAGTCATACATATATATATATAAACATCGCAGTTTTAAATTGGCAATTATTCATGCTTAAATACAGTTATCTATATATAGGTTTGAGTTTCAATATTCCATTTAGCTTATGGGCGAAACATATACTTCCGCCAGGCAATTACTAAACTTATAAGCAACTTTAAAAGTTAAGCTTGTGTTACATATTTCATTTTAAAATACTTATTTTCTCATATTTTTTTTTAATTTTAACCGATTCTGTCAAACAAGGATTTTTAAATCCTAAATTACAAACAATTGTCCTGTGTTTCGACATACTTTTTCTGTCATTAGTTATTAGCCGAATGTTTGTTTGTTTGTTTGGTGATTTTTAACGTTGGCCTATTTCTGCAACACGAGGGCTAAACACCAACGCCAGGGGA
>JAQGAE010004187.1:0-13209 GCA_034696685.1 Julus scandinavius
GTCAATAAATTAAGTTAGGTAAATAGTTCATTAGTAAGTTGAATTTAAGGCAATGTCATCAATTTATTTTAAAAAACCAAGAAAAATATGCTTTGTAATTGAGACCTATGGGCTCAATGTATCCACAGTATGTGAGGAGAAAAAAAGCCTTAGTTTTTGTTAATAACTCGGCCAATACGCACTTTTTAGTTGCTAAATGTTTAGTAATATAAACTGGACATAATTTAGATACTTACTGAAAATTTTGAAATGAAACTGTGAGTAGAATAGAAATAATGAAGAAAAACAGTAAAATGAATGAGAAAAAAGCATTTGAACACCAGCTATCACTTGATTTGTAAACGAAACAATACAGTGTTTGCAATGATTTAATTTTTTTTTTTGGAGCCTATTTTATATTAATTACAACTTGTAATCGTCTGGGCTTGGAGTTTATAAAAGTTTTGTGTCCATGTTGGCTTATTACTCCTGATTAATCAAGTCAAAATAATAGCTTATTTTTTTTTCTCATTCAAACTGGCCAACAGATATTCAAATAGGTTTTGTTATTTCATCGTCAAGTGCTATTCATGTGTGCATTAATATTTTAATAGGTATATTATTAGGTCATTCGTTCCAGGCATTAAGACCAACATAAGATTGTTTTTATTGCTAACACATTAATGCCCATTACAAATTATGTTCCTGAAAGGTGGATGAGATCATTGGATCCCGCGTAATCAATGGCCAGAAACAGTATCTCGTACGTTGGGTAGGTTTTGATGAAAGTGAAGACTCGTGGGAGCCGGAGGAAAACTTGCAAGATTGCTTGGAGAAGCTTCAAAACTATACAATTGATGTTAAATCTGGAAACCTGGGAAATAACATAAAACGGGTATTTAATTCTTTATATGTCCTAAAGTGGTTGTTTAGATAAATGTTAGACTGTGTTATTTGAAGCTGGTACACCCCTAACGTTTTTTAATTATATTATTTAATTTTATTTTGGGTTGTTCAACTTAAAATCACGCAGCTAGTCTAAGATAAAACAGGTATTATGTAATAAACAACAAACATGTAACTATTTCTTCTCTATCTTGAACAAAATTTGTAGGATGATCGGTTAAGTGTCACCCCGCCAAGGAAGCTCAACCCATCAAAAGAAAATGGAGTGAGGCACGAGGCTTTCTCGTCTTTGCAGGTTAGTTATTAAAAGGAAATGCGTAAATTTGGTGTTCAGTCTCGTACGACTACATGTAAGTGTTCTAGGTGTACGTGCATTTGATTGCCAATCTACGTATTGATTAAATATTCTCAGTTTGAATCGGAATGGCAGAATGATATTATTTTAAAAAATCCCTTCGTTTACGTTTATGCGGTATTCGGCAAGTTCAGAGTGGTTACTCGCTTCAAGTGCGTGTCGGGTACTCGCCAAGGAGCTCTCTTTTTACCACCAGGAGTCGGTACTTTGTCCAGAGTCAAAGTGGCGAATGTTTATGTAGTGAAAAAGTATATATTCGTCGAGTAGTTTACCGGTAAAATATGATATTATACGAATGAAACAATACCTTAATTAATTCGTCGATCAGTTTTCTACAATTACATTTCTGTGCCGAGATACGATTTTAATTATGACTAATATTCAATTATTGTTGTTCCCGTAAAAACTCGCCAAAACATGCATATGTGTATCGGAGTACTTGTCACCTAGTAAAGTCTTCGGGGAAAAGGGGAAATATTCTTACATTCGCCTGGTTCTGGATTTTCAAGTGTCTACCAAATTCAGTAAATTAGTCTTTCGTCATTCTTTCATTTACAGGAATCAGAAATGTATCATAAAACAACTGCGGTCAATGGCGTCCAAACTGAGGTTAAAACAGAAATCAGGAATTCTTATGATGCCGTAAATGGCAAGAAGGAGAAAGTGCTGGATGATTCCTTGGACAGAGAAATAGAGAGAATCACAGCGGCCAATTCCAACAAATCGAATTCATTTTTGCACGAATATCACCTTTTTCAATGTTTGAAGGACACCGCACCTCTCGTTGTGTTTTTTTTCTGCTCAATTTTGATCGTTGCATTTTTAGTGCCAGTCTTAGAGAAGTACCAGAAATAAGTGTTCTTAATGCGCCATGGAGAGTTAATTTGGTTTTTTATATCGTTTTCCATAATCTAAATTAACCTTTGCAGAATGGCGTCTTAATATTCAGGATAATGTTAAGAAAAATGCATCCGTTAAAGGTACACATTTTTTTACCGTCTTCCAAAGTTGGTCATTATTTTGTCATACTACACCCTCTCAATATCGAAGTTAAAACAGTTTGTGTTAATGGTTTTCTTCTGGTAATATTATTTGGATCGAGAGCTTTGTGGAAATTTTTATACGCTACATTAGGTAACGTTTTCTCGAGTTTGAAATGTTTACGGGTTATTTAAGTTAACATAATACAAGTTTTCTGATATTGACCGAAAGCTTAATCTAAAAAAATATTTGACAGTGTTTGGATTCCCAGCAGCGTTCAAGTTTTATTACCAGAATAATGCCACCTATTTTTGTATTTCTTTCATTTTTTTGTTTGTTTTGTCGTTAGCTAGAATGTTTCACACTGCCAGAGTTAACGGTCCTTAATCGAATAACTACGGCAATGTAAACCTTTCTAGCTATTAAGAGCTTTTATACGTTATATTTTGTCGGGATTTTTGTAAACTTTTAATCTTGGGCGGGGAAATGCCGAATGTGCATTGTTAAGTATTATAAACAAACAATGGAGCCAATTTTATTGTAAAAATATTCATTTAAAGTTTACTGTTATCACAAAAAGTTAATTAATGTAGCAAAGCGAATTGGTAGATTTTATTGCCCGTTTTGCAATTAATGTTTTCTACTCTCGTCGGTTGACATTGTTCAGCATCATAATATTCATGCAATTTTTCCTGCAAAAATAAAAGTTTTTCAGATAACTTTGCCGCATTTTTTTGTTTTTTTAGAGAACCGATGATACGGATTGATGATTTTACCAGAAGCACCGGAAGGGTCAGCGTCAATTCTTTTTCTTTATCGCCGACACACCAGGCGATACTGACGTGGAATGATGGATCCTGTAGAAGGTAATAAAAGAAATGGGCGTAATTTTGATAACATCCTTTTTTTTGGCAAAACTCTACACATTTCAAAACACCTACTTCATAAAAAGTGGATAATCTGAATTCCTTTAGACATTCATCAGTTTCCTTCGCAATTTCACCCAACTGCACATTTCCTCCACCGACTTGGAGGCCGAGGAATGTCCTGACTCCAACGTTCGTTTAGCATAATGTAGAAATTTAATTATTTTCATGTTATTTTAGAAATACCAATACAATTCGGTAAAAGAAGTTTTACCTTGTTTTTTCTTCATTGGTATAGAATTTCAGCGATTGGAAATTGATGAAAAACCTTGATAACAAAAACAGGAGGAAGTGAGACAAACTACTGGAGTGATTAATGCGTGATAAATACTAGTGGATACGTCAAAAACCTTTTAAAATGCTGGAGCCTATTTTTGAGCGATTGTGCGAAGGGCTGAATCCAATGGTGTCTTAATACGATCGTCTTCGAGAGGCTGATGTGAAAATCATTCGCTTGAATTAATCCCGGTGATAGCATTAACAGCTGCTGAACCAAGTCGCCGCAGAAGCTATCCGAATCGACTAAAAAAATCAACAAAGTTGGGTTTAATGAACTCTATGACATAAAGGCGAGTAGTCACTCAGTACTTGCTGAATACCGCATATGTGGCGCGGCTTTTAAAGTGACTGGATGCATATTGTGTCCATAAAGGTGGCTCCACACATGCGATATTTGGCGAGTGGCAAATATTTGCCCTTTGCCAAAGTACTTGCCGAGTGACAAGCTCAACGCTAGACACATGCATATTTGCAAAGCACATATGTGTACCGAGTGCTACATTTTTGCTATGTAAATATTATTTGTTTGGTTGATTTTTAAAGTTGACCTATTTCTGCAACACAAGGGCTAAACACCAACGCCAGGGGATGGGCCTTCAACACCTACCTGGGAAATTAGCCTACGAGGGGGGACTTCCACCCCCTCTTGAGGGGTCTTTAACGTGCATGTAAATATTGGCCTGCTTTGACTCGGGACAAAATACTGACTTCTGGTGGGATAGGCGAGTGCCCGATACACACATACGGTAATTGGCAAAGTACCCGACAAATACCGTGGTCATTAGGTACATTAAAATAAATCCTTTATGAGCTTACACTGCACGTATACGTGAGTTGCCCAATTGCCTCTCTCGTGAGGAAAAGACCGTATTCTTCCCTGATGCCCGGCATCGTCCACCGTTGCTAATACATCATTTGTTTTTTCTTGAAACATTTCGACTAGCTCTGTCGGCATGGGAAGGCGTTTTTCTGTCAAGGCTGTCGATGAAGCTACTTCAGTTGATTTATGCGGTATTACCGGTTGCTTATCGACCGAATTTCGCCGGCTTCGTTTTGCAAATTTGTGCACGGCAACCGTCTTCCGCTTACTCGCTGCTTCATCTGTCGCATATTCGACAATTCCATCCTCGTCTTCATCGCTCGAAGTGTAGTACAAGCTGCCAATGTCAGCAAGTGCACCTGCCATTGACAAGTTTGTTAATAATGCATTGTGTAGTCTTAAAGTTCCCAACACTAGCGTTACATTTCCCAACAGAGGGCGCAGTACAATATTAGTTTTTTAGCACCTAACGTTGGCAAATGAGTTGCTAATGTTGGGGCAGATATGTAAACTGCAATTCAATCATTTTATAAACATGCAGGCAGTTTCATACCTGACATTTGTGATGATTGAAAGATTGTTTAAATTTAAAACGTTTTATAGGTGCGTGAACCAAGCTTGATTACTCTGGAAAAAATGTCATAGCATTTACAAGTTTAAATTACGAATCGTATATAAAAATGACTGTTGAAATTAATACTTTCTAGAGATAAGTCATGAATAATTATTAATAAGCAACTCTACATGAATTTATTTGATTTATTAATAATTTTTGGGGTTTTACCAAGTTTGAATCCTCGAAAGTGATGAAAGTTTGAGGCGCTTCTATTTGAAGCAGACGATACGGATATGGCCGGTAAGTGCTGCCACCTACGTCGGTATGCGCGCGCAGAATTCGTTATTCTAGAATTTTTTGAATTAGTCGAACAGTTTTCGTTGACACAAGAAAGAGTGGATGTTTTGATTTTTCTTGGTTTTTAGTGAATATATCATCTATTTTTGATTCATTTTCATCGAGATACCGGGTGTGAATTACGGATAGAGTCGTTATGGATCCATTTACGCAGGTTTGTGAAACGTTTTTTTCGTATCGCGACCTAAATTTGCAATAAAACGGTTATTAGTATTGTATTCCAAATCGCCCCAACGGGCTCGCAACTTGATATTTCCTCCCCAGAACCATCTTAAAAATAAGTAATATTATTTATATCTTCGCACTTTACGTTTATTAAAATTCTTACAGTAGCAGTAAACTTCATCTGGAATTGTTTTGTTCGTATATTTGCTGAAGTTTTCAAACTGAAAATAAATCTCGGTCGCCAACACCCACCCTTCCTTCCTCATGAATTTTTCAAACAATCACAAGGATCAGTATTGTTGAAAATTGAACATAATGTGCTTTGACTTAGATTTCTGTTGCGCCCTTTGCACCTTGCACTGCTCTAAGAATTAAAACAATTGTTTAGAAGAATTTATAAAGTCGTTACCAGCAAACACATGTTACAAATATAATGTTATTTGAACTACACATTTTGGAATTCATATTTATTTTTTGAAGTACATTTAGTTATATGCTGGCTAACTAGAAAACCGACAGTTGTCTTACAATGATATACATTTTGTAATTTAAATGTTTTCACAAAATAATTTCACCTTTGGACCATATAGTACTTTGGATTCTTTTTGAGTGCTCAAGGGGTCATATAGGTTATCCTTTGATTCCGAAGAAAAAAGTTCCCCAAAAAAAAGAGGGCTGTACAATCTCAATTCACTTCATGTTATGATAAAACGTTAGAATTTATTGCACTTCTTATGGTTTTTAGGAAAAAAGAGGGGAAACGTAACGTTACTTAAAATTTATCTTACAGAAAATTGTTGAAAGGGCAAAAGCTAGAAAGGAATATCTTGATGCTCAGTTTGCCAAACTACCTCAACCAGCTCCACGGAAGAGAAGGAGTCCGTTGAAAGAGGAAAACTCATCTGCCGAGTGCAAGAAAGTTCCTGAAAAAAATGAAAAAGATAATGGTAGTTGTTTGTTTTACTGCTTTAATGTGTTAATCCGTGGATTTTTTATTTGTGAGTCAAGTTTGTTAAATTTTAATTGACTTTGTAGACTTTGTAGATGATTCTGTAAAAAAACGACAATGCTTGGCGGCTCAAAATTCAAGTGGACAAAAAACAGGAAAAGGGGATTTAAAGGAGAATGTGGCTGCCCCAAAATTAACAACTCATACAAGACGTGGCTTAAAGGCATTGGCACGTCTTCATTCCAACTCCGATGGCAAGTCATCTTCATGCTTTTATTGAAGTTTTTTTTACTTTGAGTTATGAAAATTATACGATTGTAATCAAGGAAATGTTGAATTGTTTCAGATTGTGATGATCAAGCTGTTGAGGAAGATTTGGTCGTAGAGTCGCCTTTAAGCAGTCACATTTCAAACGAAATAAATTCAAAAGTGGAAACTCCGGTCCCGAAACATCGAAGCAATCGCCTTGCCGCTTTGGCGAGCAACATTAACACTTGGGAAGATGACGTCACTCACGATTATTCAACATCAAAGTCTCGTGTTAGAGCAGACATAGATTCCACTGCCAGACGTTCTAGCCACAAATCCCCATCGTTGTCCACTTCCGAAAAATCCCCTCCTTCACGCTCGTCTCCCTCGAAGAAAAGCACCGAGGCCACTATTATCGGTTCCCCATCCCGTGCTACTCCTAAACTATCCCTGAACAAAGTCAAATCCCCGGCCAAAGCAGGGCCTTCATGCGGGAAGGTAGGGCGCACTTCCTCTTCCTCGGTTTCTTCGAAACGCCGTTCTTCTTCTTTCTCCGCTTTATCCTCTCCTCCTGCCAACAAGCGCCCATCTCAAAAGAAATCTCCTACGGGAGCCCCGCCTCAGAGTAGCAAAAGAGTTGTGTGGGATCAAGCTATTGTCGCCACTTTGGTACGTTTGCCCCGATTGTGTATTTTCTAATTGTAACTCACTTCCTCTCAAATTTTCTTAAATTCACAAAATTAACCTTCTGATCATGCTATCTGTGGTGGTATTATTTTGGGATAGGTGCTTTATCTCATTGCACAAGCTACTAATCCTTCATATTGCTTTTTATGAGAATGGTGCTGACCGTTGATCGGTTTTCTTGCGCCAGTTTTATGACTGCAACATGCTGTTATTTATTTTATTTTTTTTTTACAGCAGGCCCAAGGATTTGTGCAGTCGCCCTCAAAATCTAAGCTGGAATATGAGTTTAAAAAGCCATCGTGTAAAGCGAAGGAAAAACACACAAATGATAGCGAAAGTGAAAGTGATGCCGAAAGCAGCAGCAACAGCGAGGATGATGTCCCAATGCCATCGACAGCTCGGCATCACGAGTCGTTTAAAACCCCACCTAAGACCGTGGTCGAATCTCAGAAAAAATCATCGGTCAAAGAACTGGCTCAAAAATTTACGGGACCCCCGTCTAAGCCTGTGAAAATGCAGCAGAGAGATCCTGCCGAATTGCCCTTGTCTGCCCGAGTGGCCCTATTCGAGAAGGAGGCTGCGAATGCCTCAAATTCGAAAACCAGTTTGGTGTCGAAGCGCGTTATTTCCAGGATGTCTTTCAGCGAAAAACGAGATTCCTGCAATGCTCCTTCGGCTCCCAAATGCCCTGGATCGGACACTTCGTCGCCAGTGAAGAAAATTGCCAAAATGTCGCCTGCCAACAGGGATAACAAATCCCCTGCCAAGAACGACGAGTCGGTTTCGCCGTCGAAACTTTCGCCGTCCAAGGTTGGTAAGCACACGTTTCAGCTGCATCGCAAATTATTCGAACACGTGACGGACGATTGGAAGGAGAACGAAATCAGCGCGAAAATCAGGGTGGAGCGGCAAAAGGACATGGAAGTGGTGCTCAACAGATGGAGCCACAAAAGCAAAGATGCCGCGGTTGCTGCCACCAGCAGTGTGCACGGACAAGAACGAGCGGCGACCACCTCGTCACCCACAACCTTTGTGCCTAAACAACCTACGCCGAGCAAGCCCAAAGAACAGGTAGATTGTATACGAGAAAGCGCACGCGGGGTTTAGACCAAAGTATTTTAAATATTGCCGTTTGTGTCCTAAATGCAGGTGCCAAAATCAATTCCACCACCGCCTCCGCTTCCTGGTCAGTCTAATGTTGTCATCTGCAAGACTCCAGCGTTACAACCGACTCGCGGCGTAGTTTACGAGGATAGTTCGAGCGACGACGAAGAACTCGACGATGCACCCGAGGAGGATTCTTATAATAGCGATCTATCCGACGAGGTCTACAATTTGAAGCGGGACGAGGAAGATGCCCAACTGGCCATCCAGACCCTGGATGACGTGATTCCGGAAGTTCAGACCGATGACTTTTCAGATACAAACGACGACGAAGACGACTGCGATGATGCCGACGATGACAGTGCGGCCGTGTCTCCCGACGATGACAGTGCCGCCGTGTCTCCCGACGATACCTGTCTCGACTCCTCCATCCTTCAAGCGGCGTTCACCAAAGTTTCGCCCCAGAAAAAAGCAGAACCGAAACTTCGGTCCCCGAAGATGCCGTACGAACCCCCTGCACCTAAGGTGACAGAAATGCGATTCGAACCGTGAATATAACTTCCGAGGCATCGCTCGTCATGCTCTAAATTTCTTTTTCCTAGGTTCAAGCTGCAGCTCCCGTTTCGAATTACGACCACCGGCCGCCTCACGATACGAATCGCAACGTCGAGGTCACGCTCATGCACACGGTGAGCTTCTATCGGCGCCAAAAAGACACTCTTCGCATGACTCCCGTCCGCACCATCGTGCGGCACCAGGAACTGCTTTCGCCACCCCCGGACTCCCCCGTCAACAATGCGGCAAGCAGCGCTGTGGATTTCGAGCGTGAAAACACCATCCAGGACAAAATCAAGGCAATTTTTTTTTTCTTGTTTGTAACGTATTTGGAGTTATGAATTTTTAAAAAAAAATGTAAATGTCGAACGTTTTAAATTTCAGAATCTGCAGGAAGAGGTGAACCGCGAGCAAACCGTTATTTGTCAGACCAGTCATGCACTCACCTTGTGTCGTTCGTCGAGCGAATTTCACGGTTCTGCCGAACAGATCGAGGGGGAAAGGCTGCTCTTGATAGCTAGTAAGTTACGATGACGACACGACTAGTGTTAATCGAATTATCCGCAAAATTGGCTCCTTTCTGATTGAACGTTTCTTTGCTCGGCTTTAGCTCAGAGGGTGTCGTCTTATCTGAACGAGATAAAACGCTTGAAAACGGACGGGGCCATCGGTTCCGACAACGGTTTCGCATCGCGTTCCACCAAGGGAACGTTGTCCATCAGCGATATCAGATTGCCGCTGAAGAGAGCGTATTTGGAGGAAACGTCCAACGGAAAGATAGGTCGGTTCATCCTTCGCAACGGTCTGTCCGAAAGCTTGCTCTCGCGTTTCTAATTGTTGCCGCGACACACGCAACCCTTGCTTTTTTTTAGGCGACTACGTGAGTTTCTTTTTGTGCCTGGTGAAGTTTCGTTCCCTCGTGATTGCCACCCAGATGGTGTCCACCCACGACTGCATTTCGAACGGCGGCTTCACGCTGCCCAATTTAATAAACATCAAGGATTTGAACCGCGATTTCAACGTGGTGGTCGAAGTGTACGGACTGCAGACGAAGCGAGAAAACATCACCAAGCAGCAGAGAAGCTTGCCCAGTAAAAAGGTAACGCGGTTACGAGATGTTAACGTTTTATATAGACTTGTGACGGTGGGTTTTGGCGGGCGCGACTACCGCGTGCGGCGAGTCGCTAATAGAGAGATTTAGCACAAAAAATCGCCGTCGTTTTTTTCGAAATACACATGTGCCTGATGATTCTGGGTAACGGTGAACAAAACCGTATTTTTTTTGTTGAAATTGCGCTTGTACCTGAAAAGTGCGAATATTTTTACATAAAACGTTTTCACCGGTTGAACA
Organism: Julus scandinavius; assembly: GCA_034696685.1. NCBI lineage: Eukaryota > Metazoa > Arthropoda > Diplopoda > Julida > Julidae > Julus > Julus scandinavius. Next base: position 10,220 of record JAQGAE010004187.1, read on the forward strand.
AATTTAACGCGATTTAGACGATCTGCTCATGACGGATTGGAACTTTTACGTGGGACGGAGCCCTACCATCAAATTGCACGCTAAAGGTTAATTGAACGCCGAATTTGACCGTTCAACGGAGCATGCGCGTGTGAGGTCAACTTTAACGGTCAGTGAAACGTACGTTTCTTGCTATATCTCTCTAATGACCGATGACACGCACAATGTGTTTTCGGTCGTGCGGCTACAACTCGACTGCTCCAGGGACCAGTCAAATCGCGGCCGCTTGGACGGAATACAGTAAACCTCCAATTGTCTGCGCTCCAGTTATCCGCGACCAGTGGCGTAGCGTGAGATTTCATTCGCGTTCAGGAAATCTAGGTGCGCCAGGGTCCGACCGGAAATTCGTGGTTCCCCCTTCCCCCCCTATTTTAAGAGGGCATACAAAAGGGGGCACTGCAATTATCCGCACGGGATTTCCCCCCAACATTTATCTAAAATGGCTCCCAAACTAGAGAAACGCAAACGTGTAGAGCTAAGTGTAGAAACGAAGTTGGCTATCGTTAATCGACTGAAGCAAGGTGCTTCAATTCGTACTGTTTCAACAGAATTCAACATCGGTGACACTACAGTAAGAAACATTAGAGATTCTGAAGAAACACTTTTGATGATTTTGAAACGAATTCGCGATTCGGCGGCCTTGAAAAGGAGGTCGAACCTCAAACAAATGAAAATTGTTGATTTTTTTTGCATTAACTCCAGTTATCCGCGAATTTTCGATCCCGATTAGCGCGGATAATTGGAGGTTTACTGTACGCAAAAACTTGACCGCGCCACTGAAAACAATTTCAGCACGAGTCGCAGGAACTATCTCCTCACCAATTTGAAACACGTTGGTTTCAACGGAAGCTCGAGCACTGCCGAGTTGTTAATCCTTGCAACTAAATAATTGCAACGGGTTCTATTTTTGAGTGATTTTATTACCGAAAACCGCCTAGCCGAAAATTTAGTTGCGTTAAAAAAAGTTGCTAGTGCGCGACTAGCCTTAATTAAATATTACACGAGTGCTGCTAATATAGATTTGCTTTTTTGTTTTTACTTTCTCATTTTTCCTAAAAAGGAAAAGAGCAGGTTAACCTTAACCCCTAAAAAGCGGCAGTCGAAGCGCGATTTGCGTTTGGCATCGCCCGCGGTACATGGCGGCAGCAAGTCGTCCGCGGTGTGCACGACTAGTTTCGACATCATCGGCTTTGCCACGATCAACCTGAAAACGATGCAGCGAAAAAGCTGGGTCTTGGAAAAGGTAAACGAATTAAGTTCTTCGTGTCTTTCGAGGTTTTTGTCTCGAAATGTCGGTTTGTTGACTTTTTTGTTTCGTTCAGTGTCCGCACAATTCTCCTCTCGAGGGCAACATTTTCATGAGGGTGCAGTGTCATACCGAAGTGAAAATGACCGAGGAAAATGGATTTTTGGTATGTTTTTGGGTTTTTTTTTCTCTGCGGTAACGTTAGGGGGAAAGTTCCGACAAAAGTCATTTAAGAATGTGTGTCGCGATATCAGTTTTCATGAAAATGTTTTATTCCCCGCAGACGATGTTCGAAGACGTTGGCGGTTTTGGGGCATGGCACCGTCGATGGTTTAACCTCTCCACTCGATACATGTCCTACTGGAAGTATCCGGACGATGTGAAGCGGAAGGTGAGACGGGCAGAAATAGTTTTTTTTTGCGCCACGGCAAATTATACGTTTTTCATTGCGGATTTCCTCGTTTCAGGATCCCATCGGAACCATCGATCTTTGCAAGTGCATCACGCCCGAGGTCGGCTTGGTGTCGCGTGACATCTGCGCTCGCCCCCACACATTCATGCTCCTCACCGTTAAACCGCCTTCCAAGAACGATGAGAACACGTTGGTTTCTCAGAGCTACAGCTCGTACACCGTGAACAAGTGAGTCGTCGCTCTTCCGAGCCTCGTTTCCGCAGTTTTGAAAGAATGTTGTTGAGGAATATTTCGTTTTTTGTTTCTTTAAGGGTCTTGCTTTCTGCCGATACCAAGGAGGAGAGAATCTCTTGGTGCAAGCATTTAAATCGGGCGATCGACAACGTGAGGTCCTGGGATCCCGAAGCCTTGCGACCAATCCCTAGCGACTCCACGGATTCCAAATAAGTCTTTTGAGTTGTATTTTCTAAAACACGTTTACCGTCGAACGACTCCCTAAAAGGGAACTTTATTATTAGTCATTTTATTATACTGTGAATTTTTTATATGTTTGTAGAAAACCTGCTAATTGGAAATGACAAAGCTACATAAATGTATTAGTAAGAATTGTACTTTTTCTGAAATTTACTAAACGGGCTGTCTGGTGGCTTTTTTTTAAATATGTTAATTTTTGAACTGCCGTACTGAACTTTTATTAAAGGTTTTTTGTATGATGTCACACAAAATGTTTACTGTTTCGCTGTCATCTTTTGTCTTTGTAAAGTGAAGTTTGTAGAATTAAATTGCAAATTCACTTTTCGAAGGCCTACGTTGATGTTTAGAGGGTAAAATGGCAGATTTGTTTGTTAATTACAAATTAAATCCAGTTTTGATGCTGCAAAAGTAATGCCGGTTCATATTCAGGATATAGAGATGGTCCAGCGTTGGGCAGCAAGGGCCCAGTCTTGTCATTTTTCATTTTAAAATAGTAGATTTTTTAAAATTAATATACAGGTTTGAAAAATGTTCGGTAGATAGGCAAGTTGTGAGTGCAAAAATTCAAATAATAATTTAGTAAATGTTAATTTTGAAAAATTACTATTTTAATGGGAAAAATGAAAAGACTGGGTCCTTGCTGATTTATTAAGCTATTTTAAACAATTTTTATCTTTATTTAATCTTTTTATATTTGACTGTGAATATCTTTGCAAATAAAATAAGTAGTTTCTGTCTTGCAAAGATACTCACAGTTGAATGAGGGAGGTTTGGGTGGGGGTGAGAATTGTTTGGGGTGGCTTGATTGATCAGCAAGGG
>JAQGAE010004188.1:0-13207 GCA_034696685.1 Julus scandinavius
GGGGGGGGGGGTAATCGACGGGTTGTGACATCATTATGGATGGGGTGTAGTAAAATTTGTGACAATTGTGACAAAGGAGTGGGGTGTTTATAAAGAGGCAAAAAAGTGTGACATAATTTATGGATCACCCCTTATACCTGTTTCTGAACTCGTAGTTCGTTCAGCCTTAGTTAGCTCAGCCATCTGCCAAACAAACCAAACTATTTCAAAACTATTGTTATATAACCTGAGAATGCTAACTCACTCACGATTGTGTTCCCTGTCAGATTTTTATTAAATTTCTTACAAAAACTACACTACATACAGTAGTAGTTCCGTTTTGCATAATAAGGTTTGAAATTTCCTGCACCTGCACTAGTATGTTGGTATGCCCTGATGTATGTGCCTGTAGGTCTATACGCTGTGTAGCGTATCCCAAAGACATTCCCATTCTGAACATAAATGTAATTACTGTTGTTGTTCCCTTTTTATGTGCTCGTGCATCGAATTTGGCAATTGGTTACGTCATGGTCGCCAAGCGTATCGTTTGTTTTTCCCCATTTTCGTTGGTTTGGAAACCTCGGGGATGGAGGATGGCGCCGAGGCGACATTGGTATCCACCCTGTTGGGATTTTGAGGATCCAAACAGACGTTTCGCGTTATTTTCGCTCGACGACAACCTTGATTTTTGAGGAAAGAAAAGTGTGCGATGAAATGGGTCACATCAGCAACGCGTGTTTACCTTTCTTATTGGTTTCTTTGGTTCATGTCAGTTGCCACCCTGCATGAAAGCGTGCGCAATATGGTAGACGTGCCTTTAGGTGAAGTTTAGTCCGTGAAAATGGGCCTAGAAATCGTGCTTGCCAGGCAGGGAAGAACGGACAAAATTTCACCCTAAACACATGATGAGGAAAAATGCATTCTTGGTAGGGGAAAACGTGAAAGCATTCATAATTGGTGGTGGCTTCCGTTGAACAGTTCTGCATTACGAATTGACAGATTTGGGATAATGCGGATCGTAATATGGTGTAGTTATCCAAAGCATTTGATTGGAATACTGTGATGCCATTTTTTTTTTTGTTTTGTTATTGTGTCGTGACTGGTGCAAGCAACACACGGGAAAAGGTTTGATGCCGGAGTCGTGCTATAACTAAGGTCATCAATGGTTATTTAGCTTCTGAATTTCAATTTTAACCATCTAGAGGCACTTGTGTAGTAGTTCGTGTTCTTGAAATCAATCTCAGACTCCAATGGTCATAAGGCGCTCTCTGGTAAGCTGTCGACTTCATTTGAACTTTGTATATACATTTGAAATGAGGATATATGACTTGATGGACGTTGTCTATTTTGTTCAGTTGCATTCATTGAAATGACATATTGAAAGAAGATGGAGCTCTTACTTAGGGCTTATCACAATAGGGAAGAGTTCTATTCACTTTTTTTTTTATCTGAAGGTCGAAAACAAATTGAGCTAGGCCGTGTGCACTTTTTTTATGTCGCCAATTGAGGCAAACTACAAATAGACAGGAAGTAGATCCTGCATGCCTGCCAGCTTTATACTTCCCCACAGCTAAAAAACAACTCACTTCATTAAAAAAAACTGCTTAGGCGCCAAGTTTTTCAATCCGGTTCTCCAAATATTTGCCGTCAAATGGTTCAATCTTAGTGAATAATGCAAAAATGAATACTCGGTGACGTTGCCTGCGGTTTTATATTACCCCTTTTTAACCTCGTTTTATTTTGGGATTGAGCCCGTTGATTCCCCTGACTATGATGTCAGCCCCTGTTGAAAATCACAACCACAGTGTTGCGAAATTGAACGTTGACTCTTTTTAGATGCCATCCCCTTGTACCCTTTTCTGGTAAGGTTGTGTGTGTTTTTTGAAACCCCTGGATTTAGGTTAGCTCTACGTGTGATTATTTTATTGCTTGCCAGTACTACAGGTAATTCCTACTATATTCGTTTCATTTTTGTATATTTGCAGATGTCATAACTGTTGGGCCATGTAATATGGAAGAAAGCGAGAGATTATGGTTGATTGCTGAAGCTTTCAGTGTGTTAGTATAAACCCTGGGTAAGTTTCGAATGGCACTGACTAGGGTATAAAATACAAATGTTTATAGATCGTGGGTTTATATTTATTTTTTTGTATAATAAATTTGAGGCTTCTTTGGTGGCACGCATGACACGTTCTTGACAGCTGTCTGATACAGATAATTTAATGCTTGGAGTTCAACTTTTTTAATTAATTACTTTGCTTGTTATCCCTGAACACATTGTCAAGGGGTTAAATTGGCCAGTGAAGAAAATCCAATTTTGTTGTAGTGGGATATAGTTTGGCTGGTGTTTTCGACCATTTTGCATGGTTTCATGTTCAAGACATGACTTCATTTATAACTAGGATATTTATTGTATTCATTTTTTACTTGCATTTCAGTAAAAAAGTACGGGTTAATGTTCCTTTGTGAGTTTTGTTTGCCCTTCATGCAAGTACATGTATTTTAATGGCATTATCCAATATTGATAATTTTGATTGAACTTGATAAACCGAATAAGTTAGATAAAATCTGAAGAAAGCAAACATTCTTTTATAGATTAATCTGCTCTCCTGAGTTTGTTTACTTGTTTTTAAGACAACCACACCAGGCGAGTGTCACTTTTTTTTTACACCTTCTGAAACCGCTTTACTCAAGTCAAACCTCGGTAACCCACTGCTATAACTATTAAACCTTATTAATTGAGCTTAATGAAGAAACAAACAAGCTTTGTTGGCATTGAAACGGGTTCCAGTGAAATTCAGAAATAAAAACAGTTCGTGCAAAGTTGCAATTGTCTGTACACCTTGTAAAGGTAATGACAATTTTAAGCAAGCGTGCGTGTAAGTTGGAAACTAAAAACTTGGGAAGTGATATAGCAGTAAAAACGAAGAGATACTTAATTAACATCGAGATTACAACCCTTATTCTGTCAGCTCATATAAATGTATTTTAGGAGTTTACATTTTTGTAACTTTTCATCATTTTCCATGAAGTCTTCTGGCGGCACAAAAAAAAACATCAAACAAACGAGACCCTGATGACAAGTTGAGTCGACGACAGAACTTTCATAAAAATGCCGTTGACGTCACTCAAGTTAATGGATTGAGTTTCTACTACCTCTAAAACTGAGCCAAAAAGTTAAATTCAACATATTATGGTTTATTTGATAGTGTTGATTAGATTAAGCTAGCCGGCATTCCTAAGGTTAAAATGTGTTGATTGGCAAGATCTGGATGAAGTACTTTCTGTCCAAGCACCAAATTTGTTTTTTAAAAAAAGATAACTCTTCGATAGGGATCACTGACAGGATCACGTGCTCCCAAACCATTAAGATTGTATCGTGATTAGAATGACATTTTGTTACATGTGTTTCACATTCTGCAATTAAGTACGTTCATGAATTCATAATTTCATGGAAAATAACCCGAAGCTACTTACATGTTTTAGTATAACTGGAGTAGTCGCCTGATTTCAAATCAGGAAATACTAATCAGTGGTAATAGTATACCGGTACTGATAAAATCTCCTACTAGTTTCTTTGCGTGCACCAATTTTTGCACTTTTAATTCTATAGCCTTAAAGTTCACCAAGATGTTTGTCACGTTTTTTCAAATTGTGCTAAGAAAAGTTTAATGAAGTTAGTATAGCCACCGAAAAAACGACTAACCTTTTGAAAAATACCAACTATGGTGTAGCTAGGATTTTCTATCCTTTATTTTTTTTAAAGAAATTAACTGAATAAGATAACGAAATTTAAACTTTTTTGTGTGTTTTCAATTCCTTGAGTCCTGCAGATGTTGCAGTTGGGAAATTCAAGTAGCGCCATCTACTAGTTAACTGCCGCTATATTTTATCCCACTTTTATTTTTAACTTTTTCAAGTGCAATGACCACCAACATACTTTCCAGGTGCGTCTAAACGTATCTACGCTGTTGAAAGGTATCGTAGGACTGCAATTTTTTTTATTTCAGTGGAGTGGTCAAAGCCCCCATTTGAGCCAATCGTGTGAAGTTAAGATTTGCCAAGAATTCCATGGACATGTCACTGGTTTGCATGTCTGAATAAAATGTTTGGCAATTAGGAGATATTAGATGAAGACTTGTGCTTGTCAAGATTTTGTATCACTTTCACCCCACAGGATTGTGTAATTTTAAAAGTCGATGTTCCTAAATAATGCAAGTAACTTGCAACAAACAGTAATATTAGATATGAACCAATATTTAACAAGCGTATACTAATAAGAGGACTTTTTGAAATAAATTGTTGCAATCTACTGATAATTTGACAACAGTGTAACATAGCAGCTGCATTTGCTGAGGGGGCGCCACTTTACATGCGATTGCGTTAGCCTATTTGGTGACACTGTCCAAAATTGTGGGTCGTGTATTTCGTTATCCTATATGCAACGGATCTGCACTTTTATTTTTTATTTTTTTTAGGCCTACTATTTTCAGTAACTTGTAACCTAATTTCCCTTAATGACCCACTGCCCTACAACAAAAGGGAATAAATTTGAGGCACGTTTTCGCTTTTATTTGCACTGTACTTTCCCCTTGTAACCTTGTAAATGTTAAGTAACCACACAAACGCCGATTTTGATGACCATAGATGGCTTCGAATACATGTGGCCGTTTGTGGCATTACTATCATAAGGGAATAAAATAGAGCATACAAGGCCTTACAATCCGCCTTGTGTTTTTTAAAGTCTTAACAAGGTTTTTTTGAAATCAATAATTTCATGCTTCACAAATTTCGCATCTATAAAAAAAAACAGATTGTAGATCATGATGATGTAGGTTTCGTGTCCAGAAGTGTACAAAACGTGTGTCATGTGTTACATACCAGCCTGTTTTGAAATGTAGATTGGCTATCATTAGTACGCATTACTCTGGAGTCTATTTCCCAATACATATTCCAGCTGTTCTTTGGAAAGCTGACTAAGCTTGACTTACAATTATAGTTCTGGTATATGAGAATTAGGTTTCAGTATTTTGTATCTGGTTATTTTTTCTTTTTTCTCTCGAGTGATATCATTTTTGTAGCTCCTTTGTTGCTATATCATCTTAGTTCTATCAAGCATGCTTCCATACCTAAGATCCACAACTTTTTTTTTAATAAGGTTACATCTACAGTCTGTTGGTTTTATAATAATTAGGGCACATTTATGACATTGAAAACAATTCTGATGCATTAACAATGACTGAATTGTCAGCATGCAGGCTACAAATTTAGCTACAATGCGTTGCCTAGCTATTTGCCATTCGATATTGGTATAACTTAATTTGCGATGCAGATAATGTTTTTAAATAGAACTGGGACATTTAACATGTTGCTGTTTAGCTATTCTATAATTTTCCATTTTTAGCCATGATTGCCAATTGAATAAATTCAAATATTTTCGAATTTATTTAGGACTATCCATACATCTTCGATTGGCTCAAATAACAAGTAGAAATAAAATATAATTGGGAAAAAATGTATGTTATTTGGCTCGAATTATTGTTTAAAATGACATTTCGTCCATTCATCTAACTTTCAGGAAGAAATAAAAAATGTCAGATAAAAAATTAGGAACGAAATTAATCGCAACATTATTTTTATTTGTTTATAATTAGTTCACTTCATTTTTTTCTCGTTTTAATTTCAAGAAACTTAAGTAACTAAATTGATTGCTGCAAAGTTCATAGCATATTTAGCGCCCCCTTAAAACAGATTACCAATCTGTAATGCTTGATTTCAAGCAATACCGACAGAGCAAATGATCTAAATTATTTTTTTATCTCTTAAGCTGCAGGGGGATGCAAATGCAAACATCCGAATTTGATAAAAAAAAATTCGCAGGAACAAATGTTATGTTTAAACGTGTTTTTTTTGTGTGCAGTGTTAAAAATAGCATTCTAATGGTTTCTGCTTGTTAGTCAGCTTTTCTTTCTAAATGCTCCGTTGTGCCCGTGCAAAATTGACTCGCAATTATGTTGTTCAGCTGTTCCTCTCATTTTGGTTTATTTTCATTGGCTGGTTATGCTAATTCATTTATGCAATTGGAGGGTGCGCATCTGGACCATTGATGGATATCGAAATGGCTGGCACCAACGACTCATCAGGCGAACCATAAACAAACTCTGCTTTAAGTAATTAATTCTCCCTGGCCTTTCCTCCTGATGACAACCCCAGCTTTTTTTTTTCCAACATCGTCATTAATAATGTGCATTTGTGAATAGATACGATTTCCGCCTATCAACCAAATGGACAATCTTTGGTGCTGGACTATAAAAGTCACGAATATTAAGTCCATGAAATTGCTGATAATGCATTTCATGCATCCCCATAGATTTTCGTCCCCCTTTTGCCTGATGCAATAGCAAATACTATGTCGGTGCAAGTCCAGGCTGCTTCCATACGCAGTTTGCGTGACCCAGAATTTTGATTTCCTATGAAAATGTCACAGGATGGACCAAGATTTTCCTCAAAAGCGGCAGCGAGTGAAGCAATTCCAAGCTATCTCGGATTCAATCGGTGGGAACCAAACGTGAACATGATTGTGGAACAGGAGGGCGTTCTTTTTTTCTTTAATTGTTGGAAATTCTCACCTAGATATACTACATGCAGGGCTCAGCTTGAAAAGTGCACACAAAAAATAACTTGATGATGATGCACTTCTGACTTGTCACGGGATGCCCCGCTATACGCATCCATGCTCTGATGACCGCCGTACTGATGCGGTTGTGAAGCCGGAGATTAGAAGATGATGAAGGCTGTTTCACAAGAGCTTACGCATTTACGAGTCGTGTTGTTGGAGCAGGGAGCAGTTTGCACGCACCAAGACGTGCCTTCAAGTCGGTTGAAATTGATACCAAAAGCGATTCAAGATGCCCAATCCCATTGGCAGTGTTTCCGGTGGAGGGATTCCACACAATGTATGTTACTGGTTTTCTGCACTCAAGAATACGCCTGTGATATCGATATTGAACGTGCCATTTACAGATGTTCTGGAACCTGAACTGGGCTTTTAACTTGTTGAAGACGTTCTGGATTTTATACCTACATTCTTTTATTCTTTTGATTTGACAACTTGGTATTGGTCTACATGTTTTACATTGATTGAACCTGGTGGATCTTGGGTTATATCACAGTTGTATCATGTCTGACTTTAACTCTTCTGTGGACTTGTTTGTCTGGAAACACGTTGCTGCAGATATGTGCTAAGCAATCCTGTGCATTGTCAGCGTGTTAATGCTCTTCTTGCTTGAGTTCTCCCTTTGTAATTCATACCTGTGCTGAACTTAGCAGTGTTGGTTCGGTTCCTTGTGCTGAATAATGGCCACCTTCCAGCAAACGCAGGTTAGTGTTATGCGAGTTGGGCTCCTTCCCATTGTAGCCACTGTCATTTAATTCCTGTAATTAGAGGCGCTTGAGGGAATTAAAAGGCTGGAAATTATGGGTTATGACAATATACACGCCACTCCTATATGGAGCGGCATTGTTTTTTATTTAGTCTTATTGACGCTGTTTTTCCTTGTCCTTTTACTGCCATGTTCGGCCAAAAAAGCTGTTCCTCTTACCTGAGTGATGTTAATTAGAAGCTTTCAAGTTGATATTGAAAATGCTGTGGGGTATTAGATCGACTACTTAATCTTGGCTGTGAAATATTGGCATACCTGACTGCTGTAATGTCAAGAAATTAGCATTTGTAAAGAATTTTGTCAATATACTCTTACATCGATCTTTATGGAATCTGTTTGTGCTATTTATAGCCTTTGAAAGCAGAACTTACATTTTTTTTTTACTTTATAGTGGTACAGGATTTATGAAAAACAATAGGGTGAAATATTTGTTAATCACTTTAGTTTGAAAAACAATTTCAAAATTCAGAATGGCGTTTTAAATTAAAAATTGGTTGTCTAGGTATTTTTTATTCTTCCAGTACTTTTATATTTTTTTTGTGTAAGTTTCCAAAGTCAACGTATCCTACTGTTTCTTACAGCTGTGCTGAAATTCAAGGGTAGTTGCATTAGTGATTACCTTATTTTTATCATGTCTAGTTAATGAAATGCATCAGCATAATTATGGACTGCTTTTTCCAAATCATGCAAAAGCGAATTGAGCCAGATTTGGCCATGCTTTTACTGCACAGCTGCGTTTGAACTTCATGTACATAAACGTTTTGGTTGTTTAAAAAATCGATTTATTTTCATTTCCGATAAAAGGTTATTGAACGCACTGATGGTAGAACTTTCAAGTTTATGACACGGGTTTTCATGTGCTGAAGATGCAATGGCTAGACATGGAAATCTTAATTTTTGATTTTCGGAAATTGTCATCTTGGAATCAGTTAAAAATAGCGGTGCAGATGTAACTCGTCTATAGAAGTTTCGAGTTACATTGTCAGGATAAATGTAAAGCAATCTTATCAATTGGTATAACTTGTTTTTGAAATAAAACTAGATTATCTTTAGTGCATGTGGTGTGGCCTTTTCCGCATTGTTTTAAAAGCTTTAAATACATGAAGGTCTATATTGTCACTCTAGTTGAGGAAACAGGTTTCGCCTAAAGATTTTTAACTTTTTTTTATTAACTTAGTCCAAGTGAAGGAATTTAATACGAGGTTGATTAATCTGAAATAATCAATATCGAAGTTACTTGTTCTATAAAATTAGCGTGTTCATGTTTCTATTGTTGTCCTAACAGAAGCTGCTCCAGGTTACACGGTGACCTGTTGTACCATCTGCAGTCTTCCTTGAATGTTACCATGCTTATGATATATACATATATATACCAATCGCTTAAAAGAGAAGTACAGGGTGTCATCCAACTTTTTAAATACTTTTCTATTTTGGCTTAGTTGATAAGTTTAAGATCCCATAGATTAGTCCAGCAGTATTGGAAGACTGGAAATGCTGTAAACAATAAGGAAATGACATCAAATATTTCATTGCCTGCAATGTGGTCGAATTGGCAGAGCAAAACTAATACTATAAATGCTGTTTGTCCTTACAACTCGAACAAATCACATCCGTTTATGCTAATTCAAAAGGAGTTTGTAGGGATAATATTATTAGTTGACCTACAGGTAGGACAGGTCGATTGAAGATGGGGTTGTGGACAATGTAAATTAATAATCTAGATAGTTTTTTTTAAAACTTGGGTCAATCGTAACGTAAATATTAAACAAGTAGCAGCATCTTAAGTGAGCTACTGACAGCAACATGCAAATTTATTTGCTGAATCCTTTTATAATGCTACCTCTTTCTGAGGTAGTGCAATGCGAAGTACACGTACTTTTCTTAAAAGGTTATGCAAATATTAGATTTTATTAATTCCACAACTTTGAAGTAATTTAAACGAGCGTGCAAATTATGATTCCTCCAGCCTCATAAATCATCTATCAAGAGATATAATCGGTGTTATTAATAGCCTGTGGTTATTTAGATATTAGCACGTAACGCTCAATTTTCGAAGCAGATTTTTTTTGCTCCCTAGGTGGCGTAATGGTAAATCTAACCTCATCTGCTGAGGAATATTGATTTGTAAACTTGATATCTTGCCCTCCTCATATCACAGCAATCTTGTGAGTTGAACACTGGTTTCAAACGCATCGTGGCTAGTCTTATTGATTTTTGGTGTAATCGCAAAAACTTGATATATGCCTCTGTCTTCCGAATCCAGAATCATCTTTGTAATCCTGTAATCCATTAGCGATGTTATGGTATTCTCCCTCTCTCTGTCAGTCAAATGTTGGCATCATTCACCAATTTGCTATAATTGCATCTGCAAATGGCAATAAAAGTAACATTATTTTGTTAACTTAGAATTGTATGACAGCCTATTTTTCCAAACTCTTTGTCTAGTAGAATGAGAGCAAAGTAATTATAATTTTCATTTTTTATATTTATTTCAGAGTCCCAAGACTCCTCCACAGATAGCGCTACAGCTCGACATGGAACTAGGTGTTCACGATGAGTTCAGTTGTTATGAATTCAAAAGTGTCAGCGATGGACTCATCCATGCTGTCTGTCAACCGCAACAAGCTGATGAAGTTGGCAGAGGGAATCAAGACCAAAAAGAAGCCAAACCACAAGAACAAGACATTGAACTTTAAAAAAGACCCAGGCTACACCAACATTGAACACCTGGTCTTCGGAACCTACCGTCAAAGGCCGTCACTGTCAAGTCCGACCTCTTCCGTCGCCAGCCCAACCCAATTGCAACCCGCTGCAAATGGGTGTCCCCCCACGCCGCCAGAAGCGAGAGTCAAACTGAGTCCTGGATCATTCCATGGCACCCCTAAGCGAAACTCAGGTACAAGCTGTTCTCACGAACACGCCAACGTTCCTAATCTTAAAAACGGGTTAAGCTACGTGCGGCATGACGTGCCCGAGCAACCCAGGAGCGCCTCCTTCAGTGGATCATTCGATCTCGAAGTTTCAGAACGGCATGCCGAAGTGAAATCTGTCAACCACAATGTGAACAGTGCCAAACTGGGAATGGAACCGTTTCGCAGTGCCCACCTTTCTGTGACGGAAAATTCCAACGCCCATCCTGGCGCCGAGATTCCACCGTTTTATCCAGCTGGACCTGAGATGCATTGTGGCTTTGCAGAAGCGCCACGTGTCCCATTGGGCAGCACCAATGCGATGATGGGTCGATTGATGGATGGCTCCGTCCATTCGCCGCCCGTCCATCTTCTTACCCAAGGGAAGTATGTAACGCGGGAATTCAGCGCAGATTTCAACAGCCCCGATGCCCCGCAGCAGCAGTCGAACTCGCCAGCTCTGGAAAGGCGACCGAAGACCATCTACAGGACTGACTGCTGCATGCCTCGAAGCTCGGACGAAATCCAAAGCTGCAGGGGGAGCCCGTCGCCGAAGCTGCCAGGTTCTGCACCGAGGACCCCTCCCGGTGCCTCTCGTGCCAGCATGAAGACACGCTCCAAGAAGGAAGTTCCACCGCCTTATTGGAGTTTTCGAGGTGGTAAGCCCCCAGCGGCAAAACCCGGCCCGCTGCGGTCCGCTTCGCTTTGTGCCACAAACAAAGCCGATGTCAGGACGCTGCCACAGCCAGAGTGTGATGCTGCTCCTCCACAAGAACTTCAAGACGCCAAAACCAAACGGCCTACCAGTTCGTCTTCAGAGCTTCCCGTCTTGAAGAAGGTAAGTTCAAGAGGGCCTAGCGAGATTCCCATCGCCAAGAAAAGCGCCCCGCCTAAGGTGGCCCCTGCCAACAGAAGGATTCCAAATGCGCGCGAGCGAGCCATCGTGCGGCCTCCCGTCCAAAAGGCGGCCGATGGTCCCCCCTGCGCCCCCTTGGCCACTTCGGTGCAAACGATGCGCAAGGTTTCCGTGTCTGCCGCTAATCCGGCGTGGCCCACAGTGTCCACCAAAGTGAAAATTGTGATGACCACGGAGAGCGAAGCCCCCGAAGTGAATAACAACAACCGTAGCAATGCTGGAAGTCTCAACAAGACCAAAGGTGGTTCCAGGACGTCGCTCACCGGGTCTGGTGGTAACTTAGCGGCTGCCAAGCTGCGGTCTGCCTCTCGCACCTCGCTACCGGGCTGTAGAAATGTCAATCCAACCAAGACTGAGCGTCCGAAGACGTGCGTCTCTCCTGTTGGCGTCGGCAACTTCACCGTCCGGAATCGCTCGACGTCCGCCTGTTCGCTGGCTGCCAGCCATCGTCTAGGGTCTAGCTCTTCCCTCGGCGGAAGCCAGTGCTCGCTGTACAGCAACCAGGGGCGGCGTCCGGCCGCTGCCTCGAGAATTGACACCGGCATACGCCACAGCTTCCATTCTGGAGCAACCACGCAGGTTCCAGCAAGATCCTCCCCTGCAAGAACAATTCCGACCGGACGAGCCTCGTTGAGAGTGGCGCCGGCGGGTGTCGGAAAGCCGCCGCAATGCCCGGTAAACTCTGCAGGAAAGCCGATCATGGCAGCTCCGAAGGAACGTGGCCCAGGAAATATCCCCAGCAGAATACAGCAGCCGAGGAACGGTGGGACCAGGATTCAAGGTCCGAAAGCTGGTGTTGCCAAGGGAAAGGTTAGCGGGCAGAGGACCGCTTCTGAGGCTGTTGCAGCGCCCAACCAAATCGCTGGCGCATCAGAGACCAGAGACCCCATATCGCCAGAAGACTTGGAGTGCCAGGTTTCCACCAATGGTTTGCTAGCTTGCAACGACGCTTCGGCCGTAGATGATCACGGCGTGATTGATGGCGATGCCGTGAACGAAATATCCAAAGACGTAATGCAACTTCACAAGTTTTTGATCGAAGCTTTTCAGGGCGACGTTCTGGCAAACTGTGTTGCCGCACCAACGATTGCTACACCAAATGAGGATCCCGAGACCGAAGTGCAACCTGAAAGTATTAATCCACAAATCATAGCTGTTGAACCAGACTTGTCCATACAGGAAGCGGTAAAACCGGATGATGTAGCAGTCCATGACAGTACCAGAGAGGCAGAAAAGCCGTTGGCCAGCGCCAGATGCCCAAGCGAAGAAACATGCTTGGCCAGCTTGCCGCCCGTGCCACCGTCAATCAGGAGGACCATCTCCCTGCCAAGGACCTGCTTCCTGCAACAGTGGAACGTCCCACCACCCCAACTTCCTACTCGCAGATCCTTTCCCGGCAGGTCGATGTCGCTGACCGGCTCTGCAGCCGCCGAATGGCAAACGTCGCTGCCCGGCGGATCTGAACCGGCCGCTCGTAAGGTAGGACCACCAGTGACCAATATGTGTCGCATGCTGGCATGCCCACGAAATCTGGGTTTGCTGCCGAGGAATGGAATGTCCGTGTCGGATGCTGTGCTTGTCGTGTCTCGTCCTTGGGTGGCATGCAGTGGGAATTTGGAATTTCGTGTGATGAAATGTAGTTTTTAGAAAAGGCGAAATCATGCTAAGGGGTGATCCATAAATTATGTCACACTTTTTTGCCTCTTTTTAAACACCCCCACCCCTTCGTCACAATTGTCACAAATTGTACTACACCCCATGTATAATGATGTCACAACCCGTTGATTACCCTCTCCTTCCCCCCAATTATTTTTTAATGATTATATATTCTTTTATAATTTTATTTGTTAAAATACTTAAAAATATTAAACTTAATTTTAAATCAATGAAACCAATGTTGATATTAATAACATTATATTAAATAATAGATTGCTATAAATTTTAAAATGGCAATTATTTAA
>JAQGAE010004189.1:0-13207 GCA_034696685.1 Julus scandinavius
TTACGTGGTTAGGATTACAAACTGTCCTTTAAAGTGGACTCTCAAAGACAGATAAAACTAGATGGTGCAACGGGGGGCCAATAAAGAAGCAGCAGGGGGACACTGGTTAAGGGCAAATAAAAAGCATCTCATCCGCTCAGCTGCTTACACGATGTGTACAATGATTTAAGTCCCAGAAAAAGGGGCGTCAATCCGGATGACCGGTGGTCATTCGACGCATATTTCACTCTGCTGGACTCCGGCCGCAGTGTCCATCCGATTCCGAGAAGTCCGCAGCACAGCGGGATGGAAATCAGCATATTTCATAAATCTGCTCGAAACAAGTGAAATTTGTGCGCTAAATTGGGACACCCTGTAGAGCACCGACCACGTGCGTGATGTATGGCACGTCTGGGATTCCGTAGCTTAATTAAGAGAAAATGAGTATTTTTGAGGTACATGAACTCTTGTTAAGCTTTGAAAATGTTTATTTAAATTGGCTTATTTGTGGGTATTTACAATGTACGTATACCAGGGCCCTATTATGTCCCAGATATGGCAATATACGATATTCTATCTATACAGTATGTCTCAAAATAAAATAACAAAAAATTGACACTTGTGGCGATATATAGGCAGACATTCTGATGTACAGTATCACGTATCGTTATATGTCCTTTGGGGCCATTCATAAAGGATGTTCTCAAGAGGGGGTGGGGGATGAGGTCTGCTATCATGTGGACAGGGAAGGGGAAAGCCATTATGGACGTCCACTAATGATGGCATTTTTCAGTTTTTTTGGATTTTCTGTTTGTGTTTTAAAAGTCAGTGAAAGGGGAAATGGACACCGGAAGAAATGTTTGACCTCATTCGCAAACTTAGTTGAATTTTTAAAACCTCGGGAAAGTCGTGACTTCTGCCTAACTTTATGTTAAACACCAATTTTATACTGGAATTTCCCTTCGAGGTCAGGAAATTCCGTAAATCAAAAAAATCTGGAAAAATGTCGTGGAATCGGTGGAGACGTGTGTGCTTGGAAATTTATAGGATGGGCCTTTGTATGTTCCAACAAATTTTCTGGACACCCTACTTTTCAAAAATATTAAGTCGTCCATGAGGGGGAGGACGGTGGGGTCTGGCCTAAGCTGGACGGAAGGGGGGGGGAGTCTGGACTAAAATGGACACCGTGTGAAAAGGGGGTAGGGATTTTTTGAAGGAATTTCGGGGGCGTCCTCTTTGAATGACCCCTTTGAGCATTTGTCCGGATACCGTATACAAATACTTTTTCCATCCGGGATATTTTATGCAGCATATTCCAAAATGGACCTTTGAACGAGGGGTATTTGCTGAACATGACCGATTTTCTTAAATTCCTAACCGTTAGAACCCATCCTCAAGAGACACGTGATTTCGTGTTTTAAGTTTACGAACACTTCCCATCGGCGTTGTTTACCGATTTTTTCCCCATACATGCCTGACATGACGCTCCCCTTAAGTTCATTGAGCTCCCCTTGCCCAACAGCGAATTATGTTGTTATTGGGTCCTTGGTGCAATGCTGCTATTTGAACTCACTAAATTTGTTTACGATCAATTAGGATAATTGCAATACACGCGACAGGAAATAGCTTCCGAAAAGTGTTTAGGCTTCCTGTCTGTACTCCGATGCCGACATAATCACACACACTTTTACCATTGATTTCTCAACGAAAACAGAATAATCTCGAATACTCAAAAAAATATTGATTACGATATTGAGGGTCCCCCCTCCGTATTTACCACTGCTTTTAAGTGGGTTTGTTTCCTGTAGGTATCGTCCCAAACGTAAAATCACCTTTTATATCAAGAAATCCTGTCATTTTTTCCACATTTCAAAACGAAAATAACTGAATTTTCCTTTCATCATCTTTTTTTTTTTCCTCTAAAATTGGGAAAGGATATCAAATTGAATATAGCCGCATATAGAATGTACACTCGAAATAATACAGATCTACACTGTGAGTCATAAAAAAGTAGAACCCATTAAAACAAAATCACAACTTCGTGAAAAATACTTCGATTTCAATGAAATTTGGCACTTACATAGAAAAAAAGTGTAGGAAAAAAAATTATTTATAAAATGTGCTCAAAATGTTCTCCGGTGTCCTTTACACAAGCCCGGAAACTAACGCGCCATTCTTTGATTGACGAATCGATTATACGCTGGTCGAGTTCAATCCAAGTTTTCTTAATTCATAGTTTCAAAATCTTCGATATTATTAATCTTCGATTTGTAAACCTTTTCCTGGAGAACTCCCCAAATTTTGTAGTCCACTGGATTCAAGTCTGGACTGTTTGGTGGCCAGTGGTTGAATTCGATGAACTGTGGTTTTTCCCTTTGCAGCAGTTCAACTGTTTCTCGAGCACCGTAGTATTGTTCCGAGATTTGTTGCATGTCCGGAACACGTTTTTTGTTCCTCCACTTTTGTTCTATGTAAGTGCCAAATTTCATTTAAATTGAAGCATTTTTCACCAAGTTGTGATTTTTTTTATTTGATTCTACGTTTTTATGACTCACAGTGTAGAAGTTAAGACTACGTTATCCCTTCTTATTGTCCGGATCAAATAACAAAATATTTTGTTTCTCTCATGTCCTCCTCGTCTTCTCCTTCTTAACGAGGTTTGCAACTTTAGTACATCCTAAGAATAGCAGCCTAATTATTAGAACGTAGGCGTAAACAAAGGTCACAGAGGTGTTTATGTGCGAAATTTTTAAATGTATATGTAAGTGAAAAACATGGCTGCGGGGATGAAATTTTATTTTTTTTGCGAAGCAATTTTTACAACAGATCGTAAATTCCTCGGTTGAAACGTTTTTTTAAGTTGCCGCGACATAATGGATTACCTGATGGGATTAATAATGACTCCATCATTTCAAATTTCTATTTTGAAACTTATTACTGGTGTTCATCGAGTAGCAGCAGTTCCCCTAGCTTCATTTTGAATTTTGAACATAATTCAACCGTATGTATACCTTGTTATATACAAGATTTATGTAGAATTTTGTTTAAATTTTGAATTATTTCCATATTTTTAAAGTCTACATGTCGAATTTCCGCTATGTCTATATATGCATGGTTTATCTTTTCTACAGATTCGACGATGACACTTGAAATTATTGGAAAATCCGCCTAATCTGGCCAGAAATCACTGCATAATTGAAAACTAGCAAATACCATGCAGATGGTCGTTGTACATGTCTCTCTGGTCTTCTACAGCAGCATCTGCAGCCACCCACGCGGAGCGCCCCCTATGGTCCTCTCTACCTACAATCCCATTGGACGTTTCAACGATTGTTTCATCATTTTGGAAGTTGTGTATCGATTAAACAACCTGTAAGCCTCGTCATCCATTTGTGATATTTGCTGCATCCAAGGTGTGTTCAAGGATGATGATGATAATGAACATGTAAAATAGAAGAAATGGTAAATGACAACCTTTTTTGTTGTTGTATGATAAAAAATTCGATAACCTTATGAAAAAATTATACAGTCGAACCCACTTAATTGCACAGACCGGATAATTGTACACCAGTTAATTACACAAATTGGATCAATGCACATAGTTTGTAAGCCCCATTTCCAATTTTGTATGAAATTGTGACCGGATATTTGTATATTGAGATGGCCCACACAGGAAATAAGCATGAACCTGTTAATTGCACATTTTTGGCTTGACGGGTCGCTGTGCAATTAAATGGGTTCGACTGTATATAACACACACATAGGGGACACATGTCTGGAAGAAAATAAACCAATATTTTTCAATTGCTTTCAGGTTGTGTGTGATAGGAAAAAAATAATCACATACGACGAACGATACTCGAGTTATATAGGAAAAAGAAAAGTGTTTCTGGGAAGTGTAGTCAAATTATGTGAAAAAAGTATGCGATATTCGTCGAATAAAACCAGAGTTCTGAGGGGGAAAAACCCTTCAACGATATAGGAATAACCGTAACATCACGACCACAATTAATCAATCTATAAGGAAAACTTAAAACAAACGACGAACGATAAACAAGTTATTAGGAAACAATTCGCTCCTGTAAACGCTACTTAAGTCAAGTGCTTAATTAATTATGTATAAAAATGAATGACGCATGCAAGTTATACCCAAAAAAGCACTCAATTGTAAGTTAAATAAATTTTGATAGATTAATAAATTTTGGGTTTACAAACAAATAAATAAAATATGGAAAAATGTGTCGGCGAAGTCAGTTGTCGGCAAAGTGAAAATACCTATCTGAGTTATTGATGATAACTATAAGATGAATGACATATTATACGAGGGGCGGTCAAAAAGTCTTGCATATTCGTTAATGATTCAAAATCCACATGTCGTACAAAAAAACTGAAATAGCCATTTTAAAGAGAAGGAAATTTTGGTTTTAGGTCACTTCATAACGCCACAATTCATGCAGAATTTCGAACAAACTATCAAAAACAAAATGGCGTCTCACTTGAAAGCGTTCACGCGAGAGGACCAACTAAGTGTTATTCGTTTTTCAGTGTTAAAAGGCATGAAACCGAGTGAAATTTATAGTGAAATGTTAGGAGTTTGTGGTGACAAATGTGTTTCACAAAGTACGGTTGAGAGGTGGTGTTTAAACTTTAAGAAAGGACGCGAAACTCCGTCAATTCGTGTCAATATCTGCATAGCCAACATAACGCATTTTACGAGAGGGGTATAACCAATCTCATCAAACGTTGAAATAAATGTGTCAACAAACTCGGGCCCTACATTGAAAATTAGCAAATTTCATGCTCTTTAAAATGGCTATTTCAGTTTGTTTGTACGACATTTGGTTTTCGAATAATACACGAATATGCAACACATTTTGACCGCCACTCGTAGCCTATATATCTGAGTTCTTAATAATGATGACATATTAGACATACACGAGTAGACTTATGCATCTATGTCATATTAAGTAATTTTTTGTAATATTCTCTTGAGGGCATAATAATAACTTAGCCAAAGGGTCTTTAGGGGGTAAAATGTTAGAAGCTTTAGGACGTTATATTCTTGGAAGAATTTTTATAAGGATGTATGCGAGCTGAAGCTATTTGTTTGAAGAATTTTGTTTTAGATTGATGCATCCGTTGACATTTCGATATGTCACAGGTGGTTGTGGTTTGGGCGAATGCGACTCCGCGAAGATAGTATAATCCTCGGGATATATAGTAAACGAAGGAGGACTTGAAAAGGTCGTCCGCCTCCCTATCAATTATTCATATTGTCTCTTCCATTCATTAGTTGAAAAACCGGTGATGGAAATATATACTCTTCCGAGATCGTTGAACCTAAAATCTATCGGAAAAGTAGCGTTGGCAACCGACTGACAGTCAAAGTCAGAACTCGATACAACGGAGAAACAATGAGGCGTGTTGACGTGCTTTTTTATTTAATATACTCTATTTTCAACTGTTTTATATCCGCACTTAGCTCTACTATAACGTGGTTCAACGTATTCATACGCGATTGATAAAAATTTATAATGCGAATGATGTTGTCTGGCGATTATTACATCATTTGTAGTTTTTAACTGACAACGTTTGGTCAACGTTGGAAAATGGTAGCAAGGTGAAAAAATTATTAAAATCATATATGGTCATAAATGTGATTGTTTGTCTCATATATGTGTGTGGCTACTCGTGTAAATATATCCGTTTACGTATGAATGACACTGAGTCATAAAAACGTAGAACCCAATAAAAATAATCACAACTTCGTGAAAAATACTTCGATTTAAATGAAATTTGGCACTTGCATAGAACAATAGTGTAGGAACAAAAATGAATTATAAAATGTGCTAAAAATGTTCTCCGGTGGCCGGAGTCTAATACGCCATTCTTTGATTGACGGATCGATTATACGCTGGCAGAGTTCAATCCAAGTTTTCTTAATTCGTAGTTTCGAGTCTTCGATATTATTAATCTTCGATTTGAAAACCTTTTCATGGAGAACTCCCAAAATTGTGTAGTCCACCGGACTCGAGTACGGACTGTTTGGTGGCCAGTGGTTGAGTTCGATGAACTGTGGAGTTTCCCGTTGCAGCAATTCAACTGCTTCTCGAGCAAGGTTTTTTTGAAAAATGAAAAAAATCCGAGAATTGTCGCATGTCCGGACGACGTTATTTTTTTCCGTACTCTATTGTTTTATGTAAGTGCCAAATTTCATTTAAATCGAAACATTTTTCACGAAGTTGTGATTTTTTTTATTGGGTTCTACATTTTTATGACTCACAGTTTACATGGTATGCATGGCCATACAGAGGCATACACAAACATAGCATTGTAGTATATAGTACCTTAATTAATGAATGACTATATTTACTATACGAGCTGACTATATGTAGGCCATTGCAGTTTTATGTGACCCATATATCGTATTTCCAATATGGCTCGTCGATGGCTAACTAAGGTATATATTTAGCCCCTAATTGGATAAATTTGATTTTAGAGGAGCCCCTTAACTCAACCTCTTTGATATTTTGATATTTCGTAGACATCCTTAACCATTTTATTTGAAATTTAAGATGCTTACAACTACGTTTTATGATGCAACATTTTTGAGGAACTCGTATTGCGTCATGGGAGACTGTTTTCGTATAAATCGGGTATTGAACTTCCGTAATTTAATAAGAGATAAAAATAGCCTAAGGAACGACCCCTCTTACTCAATGCGCGTACTTGTACTTAGGTTAGTTTTAGTATTCAATATTCTCCTCTGAAATTAGGCAAACAGGCAATGCGCGTCAAGCCATGCGTGATTGCCCGCAAACTTGGGGAAAGTGGATTTAATAATTTTGTTTTTAACCTCAGTTTTTTATATATATATAAAAAAATTGTGATATTTGTATAGAATGTCGATGTCGAGTGAAGTGCAACAGTGAGAGGCTAGCTAAACGCCATCCATAAAAACTAATTTGAGAAACATTTTATGAATAACTTCCTAATTGAAGTCCCATTCATAGATAGAAAAAAAGGCGAAAACACGCGAGTTTCAATGGCAAATTACCAGTGCCATTTATGGGTGCAATTAGTGGCACCTTTTTTCGCGTTTCCCAACGAAAAGGCCATCGAATGGACCTAAAAATAGAAGAGAAACCAATAGGGGCAAACAGTGGACAAGAGACTCACATTTGGAGCACTCCACATCCAAATCGGAAAGAAAACTATAGAGGGGAGACAAAATAACGTGAACACTTGTTAATATATAGTGTTGATTCACCTTTTCATTCAATACACACTGGTAGTAAAGTATATGGGAACCAGGGTGGAAAAATGATATAGGGCCATATATGCCATATTATTATAAGAGGGATCACAACCTTATCCTTTTCAATGGGTCAAGTTTGCAAAGATACTCACAGTTGAATGAGGGAGGTTTAAGTGGGGGTGAGAATTGTTTGGGGTGGCTTGATGGACCAGCAAGGGGCTACGTTTGTCGTTTTTCACTTTATGGTACAGATTTAAAAAAAATTAATATACAAGTTTGAAAAATGTCCGTTATTTTACGCACGCTGCCAGCATGAGATAGGCAAGTTGTGAGTGCAAAAATTCAAATAATTTAATTTTAAAAAAATCTACTATATTTTAAAATGAAAAATGACAAGCGAAGCCCCTTGCTGTTTTACTAAGTTATTTTAAAGAATTTTTATTTTTACTTAATCTTTTTTTGTTTGACTGTGAGGGTCTTTGCAAATTTATCCATTGAAAGGGATAAGGTTGTAATCCCCCTTAAGGTGGTGTTAGGGGGGTGGTCTGCTGGCATGTTGACACCATGTTGACAGGCGGGGGAGGGGGGA
Organism: Julus scandinavius; assembly: GCA_034696685.1. Lineage (NCBI taxonomy): Eukaryota > Metazoa > Arthropoda > Diplopoda > Julida > Julidae > Julus > Julus scandinavius. The sequence continues at coordinate 7,827 of JAQGAE010004189.1, forward strand.
AAGCCATATGGACGTCCACTAATACTTTTCAGTTTTTGAATTTTTCCGTTTGATTAAGTTTTAATGGACAGTGAAATGGGAAAGGGAGTCCAGAATAAATGTGTCTCCTGTCTCAAATGTGCTTGAGGTTTTAATACCTTGGGAAAGTCCGGAATTATGCCTAACTTTGTATTAAACAGAAATTTTATGTTGGAATTTCCCTTCAAGGTCAGTAAATTTCCGTTAATCAGAAAAATCAGAGAAAAATGTGGAATTGGAAATTTATAGGATGGACCTTTGCATCTTCCCTGGACACCCTACAGGCCATATACAATTTTTCCACTCGTCAGTCACAATCCTTTTAAGGATTGGACTCATACAATTTTTAAATATTCTAAAACACCGTCACACAAATGTGTAGCATATTGGGGATTTCCTTGCCGCAGGTGCTCCCGCTAGGGGTCGTTGGGTGCAAAATGCGTAAATCCAGAGTGAATGATAGTTTTGGTTCGCGGTAAATTTCATAAAATTTAATCAATGTCGCGTTGAAACTTCCCACGCAGATGTTTTGCTGCCTGGGTTGTTATCGAAGTGAATGGAGTTGATATCGAACAGGATACAGGAGCCATCGAAGATTATAAGCCTCGGTATATACGTGTATTATTACAGGATTTCAATTCAAATCCATTGTGAATCCCAGTTTCCAAGAAAATTACCAAATCCTTGATAAAAATCAAACTGTATCACTTTGTCAAGAATGTACTTACAATGCGGTGATTCTACAAATTGTACATGTATTTCACATTGGTGACACATGTTCCTAACTCAAGCCTACATTTCATATTATTGCCCTTGTGTATTTAATTAGGCCAGATAACCAGTAACATTTCCCATAGGGGCCATTCAAAAAGGGCGTCCTCAAGAGGGGGTTAGAGGGATCTTATGGCATGTGGACAGAGAGGATTGAGGGGGGATATAGCCATTATGGACGTCCACTAATAATGGTGTTTTTTAGTTTTTGAATTTTCTGTTTAATTAAGTTTTAAAGAGCAGTGAAAGGGTAAATGGACACCAGAAAAAATGTCATTCCAAAATGCACTTGCATTTTTAAAACCTCGGGGAAGTCGGGAATTATGTCTAACTTTGTGTTAAACACCAATTTTATGCTGGAATTTCCATTCGATTTTAAAAAATTTGGACAAATGTCGTGGAATTGGTAGCGAATAATGCGAATATAATTGTATTCGGTCATGATCTCACTGGAAAAGACATCTTGGGAATTACTTATTGGAAAAATCTTAAGGCCTAATCTATTTCTTTACTTTTTTGATTTTATCTACTGTTATGACTATTCTTAGTACTCTTTTGCCTTGTACCGTCCACCACCGTGGACTTTGTGTTGTTTTTGTCACTGGGAAGATCTCTCCCCTCTTACACTTCTGTGTGGTCAAGAAATAAATAAATAACACGAATTTCAAGCATAAACTGGTGTCTAACACGAATTTCAGGTATATATAAACTGTTGCCTAACACAAATTTCAAGTATATATAAACTGGTGTCTAAATCGAATCTGCAATTTTCGTTCAATTTTTAAAGTCTATAGACAAACTAAAGCTACATTGCGTTTGCTACTGTAATACACCTGTTGAAGTTAAACGATGCTAAACGCCTCTACCATTTCTGAAGTTAGTAGCAAGTGAAATGGATTACCTAACATTTGAGGTTCAGCTCAGTGAGCTGAATATAACTGAGAATATATTCGGAATAAAGCTGTTCTTAAACCATGTTTTTAGCGAAATGAATACTGCTGGGAACTAGCAAGGATATGTAGGAGCTTTTTGCAAAAATCGAAAGCTGAAGGAAATGGCAAAGCTTTTGAATAAGAAAAAAAATCGATTTCGAATCAATGTTTTTATCTGTTAGCAAAATATTAACGTCGGTTTCTGAGAGATATGGCAACGGTGGCATTCTCGAGGACGTTTCTTCAAAGCCCGACTTAACTGCTAAAACCTAAAGGTTTTGTTCGTTAATGGTTGCTGACGTACTCCAAATACCAAAATATTGACCGTGCAGACAAGTACAATACATGGATTGAGCATTATATTCATTGGGGATCCTTATCACCTGGACTCCACAATATCCACTATATGTTTTTGGAAGAGAATCGAAATATATAGTAATGGGAAAAAACAATATAGGGGAGAGTGGGTAGGAATGAACCATTTTTCACCTTTTTATTTTAAAAATTATTCACAAGCCATAAAACGTTGCAACTTTCATTCACAAATTTACTTTATACTATTGGGAATATTGTGCACAATGTTGAAAATATTTTCTTATTACTAAAATAAGAAAAATAATTGAAATAAAACCACTCTCCATATTGTCCCATTCCTCCTGCGCGCAGGTGGAATGGGACGCACTGCAGGAGGATTGAGACACTGTTTTTAAAACGAAGATAAAAATAATTATAACACGCTAAATTATTATTTTTGATTTATTTACAATAATTGGAACACACTTTACCTTTTAGCAAGATTTTTTTACGAAAAATAACAAACTATTGAAAATTAACTAACATCGATGCAAAAATGTATTAATTTCCCGAAATTTTGATTTGCCCTCACACAAAAAAGGCTGGGGAAGCTTCAGAATGACATCAACTTTCGTAACCATGTTTATGACTTCTTTATCAGTAAATTTAAAACTCACGGTATTCTCCTTTCTTCGCAAAAAATGCATTTAAGCTTCTTTGAACATGGTAAAGTTCTAAAAGCAAGAATGCATTGAATTCCAGCAACAGGGATGTCCCATTCCTCCTTCATTATTTTGTCCCAATCCTCCTGCCACTAGGTATTTGTCTTAAACGCACCATAAGATTAAAAGGACCTGGCAGATTGGTGTGAAACATGTAATAACATCATAACCATCCTAACTGCTATTAATGTACTTAATTTGAAAACGTTTTCTCTATAAACTATACTTTTAGAAGTTTAAAATCTGAAGTAAAAACGTACTTTTTGGTAGTGAAATCACAATTTTCCTTCCCATATTCTTTTGTTTCATCAAAAGTCCACCATTTCACACAAGTGTCAAACGTTTTACACTTTCAAATTTTAAATTATTGGCAATGTCTCATTCCTCCTGCGTCCCATTCCTACCCACTCTCCCCTATTGAATAAATTGAGTTCCCTAAATGATGATTTTACAATCCGCCATACTCGTATCCACGAGTACAAATTTCCCAAGTCTAATTACAATGCTAATCATACAAGTAATCATACAAGTCATCATTAATCATTAATGATTAATGATTACTTGTACTCCACTCATTGTTGAGTACGATTCCAATATACTCATAATCTGTACTCCTGCTCATGAGTACAATTTACTCAAGTCTCATTACTCATTTCATATGACTACTGATTACATTGACTATACTTGTACTATGGACCATCGTGATTCCACTGCAATCGTAATCAGTACTCCTACTCATGAGTCCAATTTGTCTAACACTCTATTGTCTAACACAGTGTCTAACACAATTTGTCTGAACTCTTAACAAAGTTTTGTTTTAACAGCAACAGGGTAATAAGCACTTAAAATAATGGGTTCAATTATAATCATTGATATAATTCATAACTTTTTTGTTATTCGAATTTTTTTCCATAATATCCATGCTGTGCTCCTTGGGTAATTTGATAACTGTGTTGCATGTTAAGAGAATTCACCTAATTCTGGTTTATAATTTACAGTAAAACAACAACAACAACAACAACAACAACAACAAATGGAAAACCGATATGGGTCATATTTCTGGCTAAACGATGATAATTTAAGTCTAGGAGATCAATGTAATGATGTCAACATTTTTGTGCTTATATCCTAAAATGATCCAAGTGGCATTGTGAAAAGATCAATACCAAAATTCCCAAAATAGAAGACTTCGTGTATGAATGGATCCAATGGTTGGATGTTTGTTGCATAACTCAGTAATATTTTTTACGTTATCTTTTTTTAGGCATTTCCCTTGCGAGACTATTTTCCAACATTCAATTTCAGAAAAAGGATGCCATATGGAGCGTGTATGGAGTTCATACGAGTCGGACGTGTTTTTTATCGCTCCTCGATTTCTCTTTGAATTTTTAACATTCCTATCAATTGACATCAAGGTCATGGACTTACCGGACCTGCCAAATACGTTAGATTTGATGCGGACATTGGAAAAAACAGAAACAATCTTCAAAAATATGTGCAATACCAAATCCTCAACAAACGAACAGAGAACTGAAATGATCGCGGGATTTAAAGTTATGAAGGACTCAATTAACTGGATTGATAGAGTGCGTACGCTCGGTTTCGGCGCCATACTTCAGAAAATGGATCGACAAATACCTGACCGTGAGAACAATGAAGTGGTCACAAAAACCAACAATACATTGGAAGATTTGAGTGTGAAAATAGATAAATTAATGAACTCTACAATTCCATCAAATACAAGTGTGAAGAACATATATCCTGAACGAAAAGTGAATGAATATGGGAATACATCCACAGATACACATGCAGTGACACCAAAGACTTACGCGGACAGAGTAAAAGAAGGTAACAGCAACACTAAAATCATGATAACTACAACCGAAAATAAGTTGAAAACAACACTAGGAGAAGTTCAAGGAACGAGTCTCAAACCAAATAATTTAATAGATCGAAGGGCAACACAGCGAATATGTATAGGTAACCTTGATTTAAACACAACTGCCTCCGAATTAAAGGCATACATTGTGAGTATAGGACTGGAAGTAAAAATGTGTTCTCGATGGGTCACCAAAAACGGTACACCATCTTCATACTTCTTCGTGAGAGTGATATCAGAGGATATAGAAAATGTGATGCAACCTGGATTATGGCCAATGGATATTACGATACGCCCTTACCGTGGAAGAAATCCCGAACTCATGAAAGATATCCAATCTACCTCCAGCACAGATAATATATATAAAGACACTAGTTCCACGGAGACTACGTTTTCCAATACATCTATAAATCCGGAAATACAAATCAACACAACAATACCTATCATCCAAACCAGTTCCACATCAGCTACTAAAAACAATAAATTATTAGCTAAAACATGAAAGACCGACAAGAACAAAAAATCAAACAATACTAGTTCAATATCTATACTTTATTTAAACGCAAGATCCATGATACCAAAATTCGATGATATAACCGTCATAGTAGACAAATACAAACCAGACTTTATGGCTATCACCGAGACCTGGTTGAGTAAAGACTGCCCGGACCCCCAGATAGATATAGGTGGATATGAAAGCTATCGATCAGATAGGACAACTCGAGGAGGGGGCGTAATCCTCTACGTGAGAGAAACCCTAACTTC
>JAQGAE010004190.1:0-13206 GCA_034696685.1 Julus scandinavius
ACCGTTTCAGAGTTAGCATTTTCATGACCTTGATGATGACCTTCAAAGGCAATCTGGACATCACCATTGGATAGCGCTAGGGCACATTACTATTCACTCCCATTAGCAGAATTTTGATATCGGCCATCATTTAGACACAAAAACCATAAGACACAGACTTTTTATTCACCCTGTATATTTAGTATTTAAAAGTCATATTTTTGCATGCACAAATCATCAATTATAATCTTGGCATTAACAATTAAAGGTTCCTTATACTACTTACCCCAAGCAACAGTAAGTCAACCACGAAGTACGTTTACACAGTGCGATGTTTACACAAAACTATATCCTTAACTTGCTCAGGTTTCAAAGGGAATTTCCCCGTTGAACAATGAGCGCCAGTCGCCTTTCAGTCTTAAGGCTCCATTGAGGGCCCAATTAACGGTCAATTTAATATATATACATACACGCACATGTACAAGTAAGGGGCCATTCGAAAAGGATGTTCCTGAAATCACTTTAAAATCTTACCCCTTTTCTCCTGACCGTACTCCGTTTCTATATGATGTCCACTAGTTTAACCAAGACTTCCTTTCTTAAAGACATCCTTAATTTTTTTTGTTTTGAGTGGGTGATAAACAAGTTTGAAAAATGTCCGTTAATTTGCACATTCTGCCAGCAGGTGGCAGCATGAGAATGCAAATTAACGGACATTTTTCAAAATTGTTTATTAATTTTAAAAAATCAACCATTTCAAAGTAAAAAACGAATAAGTAATACCATTGCTGATTTATCGAGATATTTTAAACAACTTTTTATTTTTTTTCATCTCATTTTTTTTGATGTGATTGTGTTTTAAAATTTCAGCCATTGAAAGTGATTGGATTGTGAATCACCTTAACCAGAACTCCCTTTTGTAATGCTAATTCACTTTCAAGTAGTACAGTGGACGAGTGGGTAAAATTAAGCGTTAGGCTGGTATTGGCAATTGGCAGAATTAGACACCATAATTCTGAAACATACTTTTCTGCAGAAATTTAGGATGTTGAATTCTGCTGAAATTTAGGCCGTTAATTCTGCAGAATTCTGATAGTCATGTTTTGAATGGGCAACTATTTGCAATGGATTGTAAGACAGTACAGTGTCAGTTGAGGTCATTTATTCGGTCTCGTTCAGGGCGATTTACATACTACTCGCACCGTGTCGTGCTGCTACAACGCACGGGGTTAAATTCAAAAGTCTGTACAGGACACTGCTGTCTTCGTCCCCGACCAGGGGCTTGTTGTTGTTTATGGATGTCCCTTGTTTTGTTTTCAGGGACAACATCCTTAAGAAGGAACATCACCAGAAGCCAGGGCTGCATTGGTGTAAGTATATTTATTTACTTTTAACATATAGCAATACACTTACAGTTTCATCATTTGTTAGGAAACAATGCACTTATGGTTTAACCCATTCCAAAGGATGATCCATTCCAGAGTCCCCCTTGGAGTTATTCACCCTTACCTTGTCCACATCTCCTGACCAAGTGATGTTTGCGGACTTGGCCAACTGGGAGGAAGACAGAAGATTCCTTCGGCCGCTGGGGGCGTATGCCACATCCCTGACGGCGATGAATTTTGTTTCACCACTGACAAGGACTGACATAAGCACGGTAACCTATCCCTCTATTTGAAAGGTTTCCGAGTATAAGCTCATCGTGATGCGATCGATGTCCCTATAATCGGTGTACCATGATTTATTGTTGGTTAAGCTGATCCCAGCCCCGAAATCCCATATCCACTCCACTTGTTTCGTGTCGGTTGCGGTGTCTGCTATGAGGACATTAAAGGAGAACCCTTTCAGATCAAAGTCCGAATGATCCACCAAGCACTCATAAGGCTGGCGAGATGCTCCTTTTGATTTTTATTTTCCGGTTTTTTTCTTTTTAGTTTTAGTTGCGGCCGGTGGCTGTGCCAAGGTAGCTCCGGCGGGCTTACCATGCAAGACCCAGCAACGGTCTTGCTGGTAACCAGACTTCCCACAATGGGTGCATTTAAAGTCTGGTCTTCTCTCCGGAACTGGCCCGGTTTTGGCATAGCCCTGAGAACATCGCTCGCCAGATTGCCTGCAGACCCGCCCAAATTCTGCTCAGCAAAACGCATGGTGTTGGCCTCGGCGATCAAAGAGCCCTTGACCCGGGACGCAGTGAACTCCGAATCGGACCAACCATGTATGAGTTTAATTTTGAGGGCAAACTCCGAAGCATTTGAAACGCTAGGTCTTTGTCTGGAACCTTGCGATCTACCTCTTCCAGGTGACCCGTCATGTCCTCGACCCTGGCAATGTAACTCTTAGGTCTCAGTTTGGTTCATCCGAAAAGAGACAAACTGACACCAGAGTTGCCAGCGTCTATCCCGAGAGCCGGGCTCATATGTCTGTTGAATGTGTCTTAAAATTTCATTACACTGGATCCTTGCGAAACCCTGGAAGAGGGTCTTCCGGATGCCCGGGACGATGGTAAAGTATAACATTGAGGTCACCGCCTGACGAATATCATTGCATCTTTCGACTTCGGCTGGCGTGGCCGAGTCTGACATGGTGGTGACCGTACCGTCCGCATACTTGAGGAGGGCTAGATTGGCCAAAGCCATTTTAAGCTTTTTTTCTAAGCAGCATAGTTAGTTCCATCGAGTTTTGGGGTGTGGAACCTTTCCAAGTCTACGGGAGCCTGTAACCGCTCCATTGTCGCAGGCATTTAAATTTCCTTTTATTGATTATTATTTTTTCCCGGAAGACTATCAAAAACATGAAACGCTGCAGAGTTGGCACACATTTCCGAGATCTATAGTTTTGTCTCAACCAGCTAACCCTCTTTCTTGCGGTATCATTTACTTTGGTATTCAGATAGACAAGCACATATTTCCTTTGATATTTAAAAAAAACATGTAAATATAAAATCTAGTTAAATAAACTAATAATTACAAATATTTGCAGTCATTAACAATATACATTTAATCAATAACAAATACTCTTTTTAATATTTGGCCACTTAAATTCAAAAAACGTTATTGCTAATGTGCTAGTTTTCCTTTTTTTTATTTGTTTTTTTTCCTGGCGTCAATTCGAACTTTAATTATATTGACGTTGAATTGGTTTCCTGTTCAAGAGAAAAAAAGGGGTTTCGTAAACTGGGCAGTCCATTTCAAAACCAGAAACACGTGCCGTCAAATTTGGTCCAGCACATTGAAAAAGTTCGTTTCGGGCTGGCAAATCGTTAACCGCGATTTGTATAGTCGCAGCAGGCAGCCTTCGATTAGTGTTTAACTACCCCAATCGGCATTATCCTTCACGACGATTGGCCGTTGTGCACAACAATGGCACATGTCGAAAAATTACTTACGGCTGGGCGGGTCACCTGCAAATAAATTGTGAGGCCGTCGAATTACGTCGATGCCTTCTGGGCACACAACCCACAAAAAAAAATAACGGCCTTTGCCGATTCTAATTGGCTGCGTCGAATTAAAGATGATCCGGGCGGGCCCGCAAATGAAAGAAAACACTGCGGCCAGTCTATAGCGGAGTACCAATTGTCGATTACTATCGTCAATCGCGTAGATTTGCGGTATTTAGTTGCAATCATTGGCCACTTCACTACTGTTTAATCGAATAACATCTGCAAAATTTCTCAGTGAAAATCCATGTATTAAGCACGAATAAAGTTCGTCGAAAAACAATTAGGCGGACAAATCATCTTTCAATCAAACGAGGACATCAGCAATTCATTGAAAAAAAACACTGATTTTCCAGCTTATCTGATTATTAAAGTCTTTATGCTTACCCACTTTTAATGTCCACATCGTTGATCAACATTATCTTCATTTGTTTTTAATTACAAATCAGGTGTTTTGCAAGACAAAAAAACCTTAAACAACAGGGCAGTAATTGTGATCCGCTATAGGCGTGGCACTTAAATCCTTTTTACAAAGAAAAATAATCGTTAATCGTTGCTGACAATTTTCATTTAGAAAATTTCCTTAATCTCTCCCATGGCTCTGCTACTATTGTTTTTGTTTATCGATGTTCCTTGTTTTGTTTTCAGGGACAACATCCCCAAGAAAGAACGTCACTAGAATCAATGGAGATGCATTGGTGTAAGTATATTTAATTACTTTTAACATATAGCAATACACTTACAGTTTCATCATTTGTTAGGAAACAATGCACTTATGGTTTAATCCATTCCAGAGGATGAAGGGACGACACTCGAACAGGTCAGTGGCCAAAAAGAGATTAACGGCCAAAATAATGAGAACCAACATGGCCGACTGGCACTGTGACCAGGTAGCCTGTTCCCCAATAGAGAAGTCTCTTATGGAGGGAAGGATAAAATCCCTCCTGAACCAAATCACTAATTTTATTTAATATAATTTCTCGAATAATTACTTGGTTCTTTCCTCCTTATAGTTTCTGGGGTACCGGTCCAGGGATGGCCCTTCATCACAAAACAGGTAAAATAACACGTTATGTAATAAATATAAATCTATCAAATATGATTAAAAGATTACAAACACATGTCGCGGAAACCAAACAACAGGGCTCTCCTCGTACAGCCACAAATCTTGCCTTCTCCGTGTCGGGATACGGCAACAGTCTCCAATGACGCGTGCGAAAAACCGGACACACGAGAACCCCGAGGTGTCCTGTGGGTTGGTTTGGGCACTACCAACCAACTTTGCCTTCAACTATAACTTGTTACAGCTCACTGTCCGTATTTGGCAGTACGGTAATCATGGAACGAGGCCCGCAACTGACCTGACACGCTGCCGATCCTAATCCTTTGGTAGCTGCAGGTCATCTGTACTTCTAGCTGGAACTTCAGGCCCTTGTGTGAACTTCTGGTCCCCAATCTGTGTTAAAGGCTCAGCAAATTTATCCTTTTCTTTGCAATCCTCCTTCTGTATGCTCTGAAAATCGACCAATCCAACCAGAGGTCTTCTGCCCATATTTCAGTTAGAAAGTCCTCGTTTTTACAACATGGCATCCGCGACTGTTCTTTGTTCTCCACCACAGATTTCAGGGCGTGCTCCCTGACATGATCCTGATCCCTCGGTTCCTGGCGGCTTCTCACCTCCGCTTTTTCCAATTCCTAAGGAAAAACCCGTTTTGGCTTGTGGCGCCACCTAGCCACTTATTTCCGCAATGCTGTCCCCTGGTGGCCAACCTTGTGGCACCATTACGAAAGGAGGTGTTACTATTTGACCTCGTCATTCTCGCTACAAAACAACCGACGTGCGATGTAAGGCGGCAAGGTCAGTTGAGTTCCACACATTCCAGCATTCCACCTTACACGCTCCCCCGCTGAAGATGGAAACCGTCCCGGTTCTGCAACAGAAATTCAATCACTGGCAGCTGAAGTGCTGCCATGGCGGCAGTGATAATCACGGATTAGCCGTGGGCACTGCGTGAGGTTTGAAGCGGGCTCCCATGTCGCTTCTGTGGTCAGGTAGCCTTTCCACTTGATGAGATAACATCGCTGACATCCAAACAGCTTCGTGTCAAGAATGGCCTTCACAGCATAGGTGGCAGGGTCCTCACTCGGGTTGAGTGGTCCTGGTTCTAGCTCTTCCGTGACCTCTCGCACCTCTTGATAAGCGGTCTTTACGTCCTGAACGTGGACTTAGTTCAAGGACCTCCAGTGTGAGGGAAATTGAAGACGGAGGGTAACCGGTGTGATTACCTCCAATACAGCATATGGCCCAAACCACCATGGGTCCAGCTTCTTTGATTGCTCGCTCGGCCCAGTGACTTCTCAACACGGGACCTCTTCACAACACGTAGTCTCCAACGCATAAGGTTGCATCCCATCGGTGCTTGTTTGCCTGCTCCAGCTGCATCCGTTGTGCTAGGGAGAAATTGGACTGCGCGGTCTCCCCGCCTCATTTCCAGTCCTATAGGAAGCTCTTTAATTCTGGCACAGAGATGTGGCCAACATCCAGTCCCGACAACCAGAGCAACGGATGTCCACCTTGACAGCCGGTCGTCAAGTGCAACAGAGTATATAAGGTGCTGCAATGCACGGCAGCATTGTAGGCCAACTCCGCTGTCAAGACGAGTTTGTCCCACTCTCCTTGCTGGTCTGCACAGTATAAGCGAAGATACTGTAGCACGGTCGAGTTAGCCTTTTCTGTTATGCCATCTGTTTCTGGGTGGTACGACGATGAATAGGAATGTTTACACCCTGCCAATTGCATCAGAGACGTCCACAGATCTGACGTGGAGCGTGTGTCCCTGTCGCTCACTAGCTTCCAAGGGAATCCTCTAACTCTGACGACGTTCTCAAACAGCAGTCTGGCTGTCTCTCGGGCTGTTACTGGGGTAGTGGTTAATATCACCCTCAACAACTTCGGAGCTTGTTGACTATGCCCAGTAGTGAATCAGCTCCTCGGCTTGTCTTTGGTAACCACGTCACATAATCCAGTGAAATCGTCTCGAAGGGCTCTTCCGGTATTTCGGTTGCTAGCCGTAATCCAAGCGGACACTGGTGCGGAGCCTTGGCACATGCACATACTGCACAACTCCCTACAATGATCTTCGCATCTGCGTCGAGTCCAGGCCAATGACACAGGGCACGTACCGTCTGAACGAACTTCCTCTCCCCGAGGTGTCCCCCTAGCGGTGTAGTGTGCCAATTATCCAGCAGATGTTACATGGTATCACTATGCGTCTCCTAGTAGCGGATCGTTTCCATAGCAGATCGTACTCAATCACCATTGATAGGTCGCCTTTGATTCCTGCTGTATCCTTAAAATATCGTCCTCAGTTCGGATCAGCTTGCTGCGTTTTACGGATCTTCTCTTTTAGCTGTGGGTCCTGCACATTCATCTGGTGCAACTCGGTTGCTACTCCACGGCATGACAGAGCATCGGCCACGACGTTCCGTACCCTTTAGATGACGTAGCGTCATAGTAAACCCTGTATCCGATCGACTATCTGGATCTGGGCTGGTGACTGTTGACTCTGTTCACTCATATGTGACACGCTGGCATTGTCAAGTGCAAGAAGTTCCTTGTGGTATGCACTGTACTTTTTCTCGGCCACTTACAACGTGCGAGACACGTAGGCGCACAGTCTCGGGTGGACGTTCCCTTCCCTGTTAGTTGCTGACAGTACGGCTCTTAATGCGTGGTCAGAAGCGTCAACGTGTACTTCGAGGTCATCGTTCTTTCTCGGAATATACAGTATCGGCTGTGTCGCGATAGCTTGCTTTATTTCTTGAAAGGCTTCCTCTCTTCTCTGATCCCATATGAGAACGGTGTCCTTGCATATCAGCTCTAAGAGTACAGATAACTTTGTAGAGAAGCTCTCGATAAATCGACTGTAATAATTGCACAGTCCGTGCAATGATCGCACTTCCTGTACCGTGTGCGGGGCTAGCCAATCCAGGATCCTTTCCACCTTTTTCTCCTCAATCTCTACGGAGTCCCATCCGACCTCGAATCCCAAATATGTGATCCGGTCCCTCGTGAAATCGCACTTTTCAGTATTGGCAAAGTACTGGTCCTCCTCTAAAGCCCTAAGGACTGCTTTCAGGTCTTTCATGTGCTGTTCTTGGCTTGCACTGTAGATGAGAATACGGAGTCAACGTGGCTATCCTGCTGGCTGAAAGGGGATTCGTGAGCAAGTCCGCGAAATTGAACTTATTACCCACGAAGCATATTTTGAAAACCCCTTTCTGAAAATAGTCTCTGATGAACCAAAGTTTCATCACAAGGTATTTGGTCGTATCATTCTCGACCTCGTTCCCTATTGCATGAATCACCGACTCATTGTCGAAGAACAAGGTTGGTTCCTGGATACCGTCAGGCAGAAAAGGATGTGCCTTCTCTAAGAACTTACACAACCAAAGTAGCTCCTTCACTAGATCAACCGAGGCCATGATCTCGGCCTCCATGGTCGATTGAGCTATGATTGTTCTAACGTGAGGATCTCCAGCACACCGGGAAATGGCCAATCTTTACCAATATCCCCGAGACCGAGCGACTCTTATCCATGTCGGACCCTAAGGATGTGTCAGTGAACGCCCGGACCTTGACATCATGACTCTTAAAGAGAACTATACCTTTATTTTTAGTTTGTTGTAAATAGTTGACTAAGTTCTCCATCTGATGCCAGGCCTGTAAAGACGGCGAACTACTGAACTTTACAAAAGTATTAACGGCGACCAAGATGTCCGGTCGCGTTATCCTGGCTACATATAGCAATGAGCCTATATTACTCTGATATAGATACGAAATCGCCACTTCCTCATTACTCATGAATTCACAAGAGAAAACCGTTCCTACTTGAAGAGGCTCCTTAACATGTCGCGTAGGGATCATGTCTAGTTTCCGGCTAAGGGCATCAATATACGGCTCCTGGTTTATGATGATATTCCTTTTTATCCTCTGGTTGGAAGATAATTCCCAGGAAAGTCGTCACCGGTCCTATATCTTTGAGATCATAGACCCAGGACAGTTTAGCAATGACTTCGTCAATCACTCTGTCATCCTTTCCCAGGACCAACATGTCATCCACGTACACCATGACCAGGTCATCCCACCATAGCCGATAAACGCATTCGACACTGTCAAACGGTATGAAGTCCTGCCGTTGCAGTTCCTCGTGCAAACTTCCCTACCAGCATCTACCTGCTTGGTGTAAGCCATACAATGACTTATTCAAGAACCAGACACATCCGTCGGTTCGGGTCGCCTGTGGTGGAGGTTCCATCAGGGTAGGTTTATCAAGCGTGCTATACAGAAAGGTGCACTTGACATCCGTTGCTGAAACCCTTTGGCAACGAGACGGGCCCTGTGTCTCACTACGGCGCCCTTCGAGTCCTGCTTACGGGTAAACACCCACCTGCAGCCAAGGACCTTCTGTCCTTCCTGAGGCAGTACGGACTCGTAGACCTTGAGCTTTTTGAGGACATGCAACTCGTCTTCAACAGCTTCCAGCCAATAATCGGAATCCGGGGCCTAAAATTGCATCGCTAAACGTCATTGGATCAGAATCCACGACGTTCACCTCAGCCTTACTTCTAGTGCCTGAGGATACAGAAACCAGCTCGTCCAGAGCTTTGGATTCCTTTGTCCAATCCTCAGTACCCTCGTCTGTTCAACCAATTTTGAACTCCCTCTGAAAAGTGTTGTGTGGGGAGAAGCCAAAGTCGTGATCATAATCAGCCTTGTTGTCCCGGCAGTACGTGCTGATCTTATTGGTGCAACTGAAACGATTTCCACCCAGGTAGTAGTAGACATCAGCACGTTGCCCCGTCTGTCTGGGTTGAAGAACCCATCTCCATGTGGAAGACTCCACAGTCCGGGGATCACTAGTTACTAAAGGACTCGTGGGTGCCTCCGCGGTAGGAACACCGGCCATGGAGACCTCGGCAGGAAATTCATCCGGAGCTTCCTGTCTGAGTTCTGGTAAGGACATTTGTCTTGTGGAGCGATCGTCGGGACCGGTCCCCATGATTGTATCATCAACCCAAACCTGACTAGACTCGAAAATGTGGCCTATTTCGCGGGTTAAAGAAGCCGTACACCTCGTCGTTCGAGCGTAGCCAATGAGAATCCCACTAACGGAAGTGTCGTCGAGTTTCCCCTTTTGTTGGTCCTGAGGGACGAAACCGTAGACCTTGCTACCCACGGATCGGAGTTGGGTAAGGTTTGCCATGTACCCCTTAAGCTGCTCGTGAGGGGAAACCATGTCGAGTATTCATCAGGGCAGTCTCTTCTTGAGGTAGGTGAAGGTATGGAGAATTTCAACCCAAAACTTCTTGCTCAAACCGGAGCCACGTAACATGACTCTAATAGCTTGAACGGCCGTCTGATTAAACCGTTCAGCTACCCCATTCATATGCGGAGACTAGACATTCGTGCGCAGATGTCTATTCCCCCTCTCCGCATAGAACTTTTTAAATGGTTTGGAAAAGAATTCTCCCCCGACAGCCTGTACCCGAAGGGAAAGCAATTGGCCCCCATACGTCCACATGGATCAGTTCCAGTGGTGCCTTCGAATAGATTTTATCCTGTGCCGGGTGGTTTGGTCGATGCATTTTGTGATTTATCTGTCAACTTTGGCAGACCACGGAAATGCCGGGACCATGACATTTGCAGGATCGTGTCCTTACTGATGTGGCCAAGTCTGAAATGCCACAATTTCAAATTGGAAGATTAGGCCAACCCACCAGTGGCCGACACCGACATTGGCTGCAACAATTTCTTGCCAAAGTTGGGTCAAGGCACTGCTGTCACATGATACAGACGGTCTTCCCTCTTAATGTCTAAAATTTGGACTCCCCTTTTATGCATTTATCAGCCGATCCCTTCCAGGTACAACCGGCCGATTTTCTAATCTGGGAGGCTGAGAGGAGATTTCTCCTTCCTGATGGAGCATATGCGACATCACGAATGGCAGTGAGACGCTTTTGGCCGTTCACATTGGTAGAAAACACGACTACCCTTTCCGACAATCCGGAATGTGCCTGAATGAGAGTACATGTCGATGGGGGTTGTTTTCTGGTATTCCGTGAATCATCTGCGATCACGACATATGCTCATGCCCGCCCCAGAATCCCCAAAACGACAAAGGTGAAAGAATAAAATAAAATAAATTTTAAAATCAAACGATCAATGGACCTACAAAATGCAATGTAACAATTTACACCATTCTATGTAACAACTTGCCCCGATATGGGGTAGTTTGTTACAATCTGGGGGCATGAAATATCTATTAAATTTGAAATGTACATAATATTCTAATGTTTAATAAAAATTGTTTCACAAACATGAGGGCTACGTCCATCATTGATAATTTTCTCATTGGTTTTTATTTTTTAGAAACACTGAAAAAAAATCAAAACTGAAAAGTGTAACAACTAGCCCTGGTCTTGTTGTCCGGTTTCCGCGACATTCATGTCTTTAACCTTTTAAACCAGAGTAATATTTATATATATATATAACTATTTACATAGAATATTTATTTACCTTTCTTGGTGTAATGAAGGGCCCTCGCCGTCTAGTCATCTACAAGATCCAAAAATGAAACTATTAATTGGGCCTGAAACTGAAATGATTAAAAGTGGCCGGGTGTTAATTATTATTAAATTTGGTAAAAAGGGACTTACCTAAGAATTTGAGGAAGTTCCGGACCAGTCACTTGGTCACACAGCTTGTCGGCCCTTTTGGATCTGGTGACCTGGCTGTCACTCTCTCTTTGGCCACTGACCCGTGCGGGTGTCGGCCCTTCGTCATCTTTAATTCAAGATGCCCTGTTTAAGATCTGTTTTGCTTTGGATGATTTCGAACACAGAGATTGATTGTGAGTGTTTTCTACCATAACCAAATCGAATAAAATACTTACACCAAATGAATCCAGAATCTTAACTGTTTTCCTCTGGCGAAGATGTCCCTAAAAGACAAGGAAAAAGGATATAATTAGAAATTTCAACAATGGTAGCAGAGCGTCCGGAGACGGTCTACGGTTTGTTGTTTTTGAACAATAAAAAATACACAAGAAAAATCAAAGAGCCATACCCAACGCAGCTGCCGGGTTTTTTTACGTTTTTTTTCCAGGATAATTCATAGTGAGCGGTAAGGACTGTAATTACAAGGTAATTTACTGCATTTAATTACGAGAAACATTATATGTTTTTGGGTAAGTTTTTTTTGCTCAAAATAAAAGAAAAGACCGTTTTTATCCGCTGCCATTGCGGGATGGATATGCTTGTTTCGTCACGTACAATTGAGCGTTTTCATCCGTCGGTTTTTTTGTGATTAGACGTGTTTTTGGCGAACGGTAAAGCGCCGGCCACGTTAATAATCTAGCGGCCCTTATTGTTTTTGATTGGCGGCCCGCCCGCCAATCAAGAGAAATTTGTGGCGTGCCTGCCATTCGTTTTTGCGGCACGTCCGCCGCTTCTTATTTTGGCCGGTCAATGGTAGGAAGTGACTTGTTCGTGTTGTTTTTTTTTGCACGCCCGCCGCTTATTATTCTTCGCGGCCCGTTGGCCGTTGAAGATATGTTCGCGGCCCAACCGCCCGATTAAAATTAATAAAATACCGCCGCACAAATTGAAATTAGCGGCTCGCCTGCCAATTAAGTTTTCGCCTGCAGCCCGTTGAAGGATAACGGGAATTCGCGACCAGTTGATTGGTGGTTTGTTTGGCGGCCCATTCGCCGAACATTATTGATGGCCCGCCAGCCGCTTAAAATTCGAGGCAGGCCCGCAGTAATTCTATTGGCGGCCTGCTACTCGATGGTGTTTGGCGGCTCGAGTATTTCGCCGATATTTGGGTCCACCCGCTACGAAGTTTTTTTGTGAGAAAAGCGGTCACTACTGGAACGTAAGGGCCGCAAATTTTTGGAACGAATAATCGCCGGGTTTTTTTTGCCGTTTATCCACGGCACTAAGGAATGACAAATTTTTTTTTGGAATTCACGGTTGATTGGAAATCCTTCGGAGATAAAGAAAAATAATGGATATGCAGTGGCCGAAATAAAAACGAAAGTATTATTGTTATTGTTATTCATTGAATTATTTATTGTTATTGTTGTTACAGAGTTTATGATTATTTATTAGAACTTGTTTATAGAGAGTATTCATATTTTTTTTACCATGAAAATAAAATGTGTGCCTTGAATGAAAACCTGAAAAATGAATTATACGGCAGCATAAGGGTTTAGCTGGTTCAGTAATTATAATTCCTTTCGGATTTGTGCCAGGACTTCACCGCGTTTGCATGACCGGTAGTTCTTCCAAAAAAATTATTTACAATAAATATTTCATATTAAATATAATTACAACGATACGCCTGTGACGATGGAGAAGTAACAGGCCCCCGTCGATTTAGAAACGTTCCATGTCAACAAATTAGATGGTACCAACTACGCAACTTGGAGGGAGGAGCTTGAGATGGCCTTAGCCAATCAAGCCCTCCTCAAGAATATGGACGGGACAATCACCGCCTTGCCCGGCTCGGCTACCCCGGCCGAAATCCAAAAACGTAATGACATTTGTCAGGCAGTGACCTCAGCCATCTACTTAACTATCTTCCCGGGCATCCGGTAGACCCTCTTCCAGGGTTATACGAAGACCCAATGCTGTGAGATTCTTAAACATATCCAGCAAACATACGAGCCCGGCTCTCGGGAAAGACGCTGGCAACTCCGGTGTCAGTTTGTGTCTCTTCGGATGAC
>JAQGAE010004191.1:0-13206 GCA_034696685.1 Julus scandinavius
CGTCCACACTGTAAGTTTCAAAAACATGTTTTCGAAAACTCTGCTTTTGCTTTTGGTGCGGTGAAGTCGCACCTTAATAGCTGTTAAATTGAAGTGGAAATGATTTGTAACTTCAACAGTCAAGTTATGTTTAATTTTTACGAAAGGTTATTTCTTGAATAATGTTGTGTTTAGACTTCTATTGGTAATAATAGATGTAGAGAGAACATTTTTAAAGGTTTCCAAAAAAAGTATAATGAAACATTTATAACATGAATGTTTGTACTAATTAGTGTTTTGTTTTATTTTCAGATTTTTTCACGTTAGTACGAAATACTACCATATGAATAACAATCAACTTTGGACACATTTTGAACTTTGATTCTAACCAACGTGCGAATCTACTGACGCCCAATCCTAACCAACAACTTGCGAGAACTTAAGGATCCTGTGCTAGACCAGTGTTTAATGGGTTACGTTGTATCCCACGAGTGCGTATCCGTAACCCCCAACTTCACCCACGTGGACTCCATTGGTCTAGCGTTCGTCCTAGGAATCACGTGGGTTCGATTCCCTGGATCGAAAGGAACCTAAGCTCCTCCTTCGAAGGCAGATGGGATTGTGCGTCGAAGACATTTTAAAACCAGGTAAGGTCCGAATTATTCTAATATATATTGTTGAATCTGCAGTGTGTCGGATGCAATGTGCATATATTCAGATACGTGAGGTGTTCTAACTTATCGAACAGCCCTCGTGTATCTTTACGCAATAGGTAATGTATGGTGTTTAAAAATTAAGAGGCCCTTGAAGAAGTCTTGAAATGGGCATGAGATCGGAAAAATCTGATATAAGAACAAAAATTCTTTTTTAAACTTTCTAAAAAGTTTCAAACTTTGAAGAAATATTGTGATGATTGGTCATGTCATGGGAGGGAGTCCTTGAAAACTTGTGAAAAAGACTTAGGGTATCCAGCGACCTTGAAAACCTGGGAAGTCGGGAAATATGCTTGAATTTTGGCATCACAGAAAAGTCGGTAATCGTGTTAAATAACAGTTTTTGCTGTAAATACTCTACTTAGGTCGGAAAATTTGCATATATTTTGCAAAAATTCTTTATAAAAAACTAAGCAGAAAACTTAAGTTTTTTTCAATGCTTTAGATACTTGTTTAAACTCTTTTTATAAAAGTATTGTGGTATTGATGGTGAAGGGGTTCTTAAAAATTTAAGGCGGGATGAGCCTTGAAATATGCTTAAATTTTCCAGCAAATTTACTGGACGTTTTTTTGTTCAAAAATCCCACAAATATTCACGTACATATTTAAATACTCGTACTGCACTGCAGATATGAGAAATTGGATCGATATTCGGTGAGAGCCACTAAGGCCTAACCTAAGTTCACTGAGATAGTTCAGTACTCAGTTTAAATTGTGCTGTTTTATAACTTTCAGCAAAATTCGTATCACTACATTATACTTGCAAGTATACAAAACTAAATATAGTCATCAATTTTCACAAAAACCTATTCAATCATAAATATTTAAGTTTCTGTTTAAAGTGTTTTTACCTGAAAATGAACATGTGGTACATTTTTTATACAAGGTTCCAAAAATGAGATTTGAAACCTAGTCCTCTTGAATTAGTCTTTTGTATTGGTATAGAGTGGAATTTTTGATAGGCCTACTGTAAAACAGCATGAAACCTCAGTTTAATATTTTGCTGGTCTGTAAAAGTCTGTAAGGCTCTGCAAGTCCAAGAAAATCCAAATTGACTGTATACGTACAAGTATGGCAAACCTGAATAAGCCCATAATCCTACCGATATAAAATATCTTCCAAAGAATCTAATTTCACAGTATATGGACCATTTTGTTGTTACTTCGAAACCTTTTTGTCTACTTTACGAACATTCGTTTTGCGAACAAAAAAGCAGAAAACAGACGTTCAAAGCAAATGACGTGTGCAGTACGTATCCGCATGACATTGATATTTCGGATCAGAAGTTATGGTTCGCTTTTGTTAAGATGAAGGGCATAAAAGAAGTTTAGTCGCTGCTGGGTTTTGGTTCCATTCCAACAGTCTCAAAATGACTGAAGAAATTATGTTCCCGAGAAGTCATAGGATGAAGATTCCTTAAGTACAGTAGAACAACCTCTCTAAAATGCATAAAATGTGCCAGTCCCGACTTGAGACCGGTGCAAAAATGAATAAACCTCCCTAAATTAATAATGAATAATTTGTATTGGCCTCAATGAATATCAACAATGGAACTGCAAAAAATATCAAACTAAGATGAGGTTATCACTTAAGGCTGACGCCCACCTGGCGAAAGTCGCTCACAAAGCACATGAACTCGCACACTCCAGACAAAATTGCGTACCAATTCCCACTTGGCGCACCTCACGGAAGCACGAAAGATCGGCGCTCCTGCTAATGGCGTGAAGCACGTCATCGATACATGATTAGATCCTGGCCGCCATGTTGTGCGTTTCCAAAAGTGATTTGTGAATCCGGCATGGCGAGGCTCATTTCCGTGACGTCATGTGAGCTTGACTCACTACCTATTGCGCATGCGTGAACGTCCACGTACTTCCTGATTTAGCAGACGATTTCGTGTGAGTTGTGCGCGACTTTCGCCAGTTGGGACTCAGGCTTTAGATAACACACGTTTCTGGTTGCCATTGAGCGGCCTGTAGATATTTAACATTGATTTAGGTTTGTGTTGTCAGATTTGGCTATATGCTCTGTTGACTTCTTCAGTGTTTTGGAGATTGTGGCTTGGTTGACCTTGATCTTGTAATTTTTCTCAAGCCACTGTATGAGTTTCTTGTGTGCAGCACTTGGATGATCCTTTTTGTACTGACAGAAGCCCTATTCACACACAACCGAATATCGTCTGCTACCAGATAGGTTACGGGTGTGAGCATGCGCGCTTCAGCTCTCGTTTTTTAGGTCGGGCATAAGCCCCTCCCATATTCTAGCAGACAGCGACATAGAAGTGATGACAATGCTGGACATAAAAGCGCCCGTGTTGTCCTGTAGCAGACTACACAAGACAACTACAGAATACAACAATTTTAGCAATAGCGCCTTTGTTGTCCTGTTGTTCCTGTGTGGCCTGTACCCTTGTCTTCAGCCTAATCTCTGCTGCCTGGTTGCTGATTTCACAAAGTCAGTTCTCTGGTGAGTAGGTTGTGTGCGAATATGGCTATATGCCGGACTTATGTGCGTTTTAGGGCCATGCACATGCGCACTAATGATTTTGAGCAGAAGCGCCGCCCCGTTTTTTAAACTTTGCCTTTCACGCACAACACACGAAGCCAGATATCCCGTATTCTCACTATCTGGACTTTTGTAAGTTTTGGGGTCGCGCGCATGCGCACTAATGTTTTTCAGCAGAAGCAACACCCTGGTTTTTTTTAAGCTCCGCCCTTCACACACAACGCACTTATGCCCCAAGCACACTTGCCGCACTTTCGTGCGTTGCAGGCGAAAACGCCATCTGGCGAACAACGCACGCAATTCAGTGTCGATGCACACTTGGCGAACACAGAAAGAATGTGCGTGCCTATAAACAATGTAAAATACGCAAATTCTTCAATTTTTAAATTCAATTGAAATAAAATATTGTTTATAAATATAAAATTATATTTCTATTCTAAAAGCGTATCTTTCACCGGTCCCAAGAGTATGCGTTTAGACAGGTTCTACTGTATCGCATGATTATTATATTAGAGAGATTTAGCAAGAAGCACTTACCGTTAATGTTGACCCCATGTGCGCATGCTCTGTTGAACTTTCAAATTCGGCGTTAAATTCACGTTTAGCATGCAATTTGACGGTAGGGTTCCGTCCCATGTAAAAGTTTCCATCCGTCATGCGCAGACTGTGAAAATCGCGTTAAATTTGTTCAACTGTTGAACACGTTCTATGTAAATTCTTCACATTTTTCCGGTTTATGTGCAATTTCAAAAAAATTACGGTTATGTTGCCCTTTACCCAGAATCCCTTGCGCGTTACTAGGCCTATGTGAGTTTCGAAATAATGACGTCAACGGTAATGGTTGTTTTTGGTGCTAAATCTCTCTATTGTAAAATTTTGTCGGCGAAATTTGCTGTCGGCGAATTGTTCGGCAAATTCGAACTAAACCGTGAAAGATGCAGAGAAAGAATTATAAAGATTGAGGGGGTAATAGACGAACGAACAGGGGGGGGGGAAGTTACCCCCTATCTCTCCCAGTCAATATCACGCGATGGTCAAGTTTGAATGGCCATCGGGATGAAACGACATTCCTATCCCGGCATGCCTCGCTTCCATTCCTTTTCCATTACTCGGTGTAATGCGCCATAAAACGTGTATTGTTGATCGGAATTAATTAAAAGTGTTGACCGTGGGGGAGTGGGGGGCCCCTCCGCTCCTTTGTTAGTCCTCCACCTTTAGTTCCATACGGCCCATCAAATTTCCCGGCCTCTTATTTTTGCACGGCAAAAAAAAGACAATAAAATGTGACGAGAGAAACAAAAAGACAATTTGGGAAAATGCTTCGGCGAAGGGGGGATCAAGAAAAATAAACCAATTCTCCAGAATGGGTATTTGTGCGCGCACGGAAACTGACCATTGGCCATTAGTTTAAGAAACTCTTTCAACTGACCACTCCAGCACGCATATCTGGGTAATGGCCGAGCCTGCTGCTTTATTGCATCCCATTCCAACTACCATCCTCTACAATGAACGCACAAGAGCAAAATTGCGTTGCAATGTGGTTTGTGCAGGCAGGGTGCGACCTCTAGTGTCATGCCAACTGAACTTGTAAGGTGACCACAGCATCTTTCACTGTGTGGTGGGCGGAAACTGCGTGCTTAACGATCAACGGATGTTGTGCAGAATTTGTTAAAACCTTTTTTATTTTTTCTGAAAGTTATCTACAGAAATTTGGCTACAACCACGTTTTTTTAAAGGATTAATTAGTCAATCGACTTTGAAATCAAACTGATTAGCGTAACACTGATGTAACTATGCACAAAATCCATGTCAAAATTTATCCAAAATGTTGTAAATACAGATGATGCTCGTGAAAACGAACATGTGAGTCCGGGTGGAAAAGCCATATATGGACATTTATGAGCGATATATAGCTAAGTAATTGACAAATATAGTAATGTATGGGCCATGTTTGGCCCTTGGCTGGCGTTGATAGATCACGTTTGGTCCTTGATGAACCACGTCTGGCCCCCTTGATGAACCACGTCTGGCCCCCTTGATGAACCACGTCTGGCCCCCTTGATGAACCAGGTCTGGCCCCCTTGATGAACCACGTCTGGTCTGGTCCCCTTGATGAACCACGTCTGGTCTGGTCTGGTCACCTTGATGAACCACGTCTGGTCTGGTCCCCTTGATGAACCACGTCTGGTCTGGTCCCCTTGATGAACCACGTCTGGTCTGGTCCCCTTGATGAACCACGTCTGGCCCCCTTGATGGACCACGTCTGGCTCTCGGTGGACCACGTCTGGCCCTCGATGGACCTCATTTGACTTCTGATGGGCCATATTTGACCCTTGATAAATCATGCTTATAATGGAATAACCCACCCTAGCGAATGTCCAAAATAATTAAATGTTTAATTTAGCAATTATGTCTAACCAATACTAAGTGGGTAAAGGTATACCTTATGTTATTTTTTCTACATGATACTGATCTCAATTGATTTGAGGCATTGTAATCTGATGGAATCGTACTTTGTTGGTTGAAAGTGTAGTTATTTTAATATCTGCTGATATTAAACTAACTTCAAAATTAAATCTCCTATTGCAGATTTAATTTTTAAGCACATAAATTATACAATACTTTGTTGATTGCATCAGGATTTTTTTTCCTGGGCCCCTTACATAATCATGTTCTAAATAAGCATAGTCTCGAATGATTTTTAGATGAACTAACCAGGTATTTGAAATGGAAGTTGATTTTGTACAGCATCATAAATAAAATTACAAAATATCCCATTATCCCTGCACATGGTGCCCCATTCTTCCTGTTAATGGGCAATCACTGCCAACTTTGAAGTCATGCGGGGAATCCCTCTTTCGAGGAAAATGTATGTCTGTTTGTTGACGTTCTGAGTAACAGTTAAACAGGATTTCTATAGATTTTATTAGGAATTATGACTGCAAATCCATTGTCGTCTTTGTTGTCACCAGTCACGTGATATACGTATCGCATTACAGAGTAACTTAATCTGACCATTGCATCAAGTTCTTATTACCATCGTAAAATTCCATTAATTCTGTTTTATATCACAAGATGGCAGGTAAATCGCTCATCAATGGAAATGTTGATTGCAAGGGCCAGGTGGAAAAATCATGTGTGGGACATGTATGGAATTTTGTATATATGGCTAGACCAGAAATTGGACCCAAGTTATGTCTTTGTATGGCCACAAAGATTCGAAATATTATATTTGGACATATGTATATGGTCATACATTTGCATATATGACTATTAATTGCATTTCCCACATATATATCCAAGTACATCAGATAGCATACAATATATATAATTCTTCCACCTGGACAAAACTGTACATACACCCTGTACATAAAACGTCTAGATCTATCTGTATTCAAGGTCAAAAATGATTTTGTTTACTGCATTTTGGCTTGGCGTGTTACGCTATTTCTACAGTATTAGTACATTGTAAAAATAACAAGTAAACTCTCTAATGGAATCGTGAAATGTCACAATGTTTTGCAAGGTATCGTGATCAATACAATATTAAAAAAACGGATTTTGCCTGAGAATCATACACGGAATCCGAAACATAGCAATTGATCGTTAAAAACAAAGAAACGCCTTGATTTCTATAACCAATTATCTGGAGTGGTTTTCTACTAAGCAAACGAGGCTCTAAATTGACTTTCCATTTAGCTTCCAAGGCTGAAATTCCGGTTCAGCACCCTCTGGTGACGTATGAACAATTGGCATTAAATTTACAAAATGGCCGTGCCCATTTTTATCAAAGAAACATGTATAGCTTCACAAAGCCACTATGTGCATATAAGTTGGAGATGCCATTATAA
Organism: Julus scandinavius; assembly: GCA_034696685.1. Classification (NCBI taxonomy): domain Eukaryota; kingdom Metazoa; phylum Arthropoda; class Diplopoda; order Julida; family Julidae; genus Julus; species Julus scandinavius. The sequence continues at coordinate 7,049 of JAQGAE010004191.1, forward strand.
AGACTCATACGCCACCAGGGGGTGCTGATCCCGAAAAATGAAAACTCTTATGGTCTTGCTGATTGCTTCCAGTTTCCAGAGTGGAAAATCATTGGACTATATTTTCACTTTTGCCCAATTATTTGTTTATAGAGTCATTTATGCCATTTTTGTCCCATATATGATATTGTCCAAATATGTCAGATAATATTTTTGACCATTTATGGCGTTTTAAGACCATTTATGAAATGAAACTTGGAATATGGATTTTTGGCTAAAGTGTTAATATGGCACATACTTGAATATTGAAATTTAAAAATGATAAGTGCATATGTGGTCTATAAAATTGGTTGCCAGGATGCAGACTGGACCCACTCACAAATACTGTTTAGGGCTATCATTTAATTTTCATTAGAAATAAATACAATTATCAAAATATACATAAATGGAAAAACTATATATATTAAAATCTATAATTAAGCTACTAAAAGGTCCTTAACATTTGCAACTAAGTGTCCAATGTTTAAGGGATGCCCTTTTCATCAGGGGCATAACAGAACGTGGGCATGTATGGATTTATAGGGACGTATATGTAGACTTATATATGGACATACTGAATATAATCATACATTCCAAGATCTGATATGCTAATATATGGATTTTCCCATATACATATATTTTTCCCCACCCGGTCATGCCCTTGCTAAAATTTTAGTTTCTTTTTACAGGAGAACCTGTCTAAATGCATCCTGTGTAAATGAATAACCCCTCTAAATGCATAAAATGCGTCGTTCCCGACTTGATAACCCGTTTATAAACGAACCTCTCTAAACGCATATTTGTCACCGGTTCCAAGCGTATGCATTTAGACAGGTTCTACTGTAGTATTAAAATAATATTTTTCAGGTATATCTAATCTTCCTGGTATAATTTCCAAGATGCCTGGTAACAATTGTTTCCACTTCAACATTATACCCTCTAAGATTTGCCAAGATTCGCAGAGATTACATTCAAAGCTCACCCTGGCGGTAAATTAATTTTAAGAAGGCTGGATTGCGCAGAGACGCAATTACGAGTCCCTTTATTGGATGTGGGCTAGGTCAACCCTCACCGACGACGCCATCGGAAGTAGGGTCATCGAAGTGCTTCCAGACCGGATATGGGGCCGGATTTCCAACTTCGCCGCACTTTTCTACGTTGTCAAATACAAGTCTGTGCCTCGCGCTCTTTTACTTTTCAATTCCCCCACCCCCAATTGTTGCAAAAGAGAAGGTGAGAGTAAAGGGCCCCTTCTTTTCCATTGTAATCTGCGCACGTACTTTTATGTGCCCCCTACGCCTCCTTTACCGTTGCGAGCTTTTTAAAAGCAGAAAAAAAAGGAGCAGAAGCAAGGTGGTTAGGAATGAAATTGGGGATGGGGAAGAGAAAGAACGCAGAAAAAGGCAGTTTACGAAGCATGGCCCATAAACAAGCAAGAAATAAACTACAATTGTACAAAAAGAAATGGGAAAGTGAGCAATATCTTCAGCACGATAAAACACTCTCCCTCCACCCATTTTGAGGGAGGGGAACCCAAATCCCATCTCCCCCCCCCCCCCTTACTTCCCCCTACCAGTGCTGGCATGGCCGCCATCTCTGCTTAAACAGCAAATTTTCCGCTCCACACTTTATGAGCTATTTTGTGATTTCGTCTAAAGTAGGAAAATGAAACCCATCTCGGCGAAAAAGATACTAGAGGGTATAAAAACCCCCGGCAGAAGAGAGAAAAAAAAAAATACGATGCTTCGCCAGAGAAAAGAAGAGAAAATTTCGTAGTTCTGGCGAACATCTTTTGCTTTCTCTGGCAGAAAAAAATGTAAGCATAACGTAATAAGAAATGGAAAAAAGGAGATGGAGATGAAGAATACAAAATCTAGATGATAACCATGTATGAAAGTCGTTTTTAAAGTAAGGGCCGGCTTAACATAAAAAAGAAATTCTTATTATAGCCAAAGGAATCTACACCCTTGTATTATTTTCTCACGCCCCATTGACATCCACACTACATTCCCCTTGCTCTCTGCTGTTAAAGACCCCTTGAGAAGGGGTGGAAGTCCCTGCCTGCTGGGGAAAGTTCCCAGGTGGGTTGTGGAAGTGTCCCTGGCATTGGTAATTAGCAGAAATAGGTCAACGCTAAAAATCACCAAACAAACAAATTAACCAATTTCCTCAACCCTTTTATGAAAATTTCGCCTCCAATGAGGGGTGATAAGAAAATGTCACTGGGTACCACCTTACCTTGCTATGCCACTGTGCAGTTTGTCACTAAAGCCCCAAACACACTAGACTCACTTTTGTCTGCTCCAATGTGCACTGTATGTTTGACATGCCAAAGAAGTTTAGCAGACGTCAGCGCACAAGTAGTGCGCATGTGCGAACCTAACAGTTATTTTACATAAAGTGACTAGTGTGTTTTGGGGCATTAAGGCCAGTATACACCAGTTTTCTGTCCAGTGGATTCCCAAAACATATAGAAAATGTGTTTTCAGCAAACATTTCAGTGTTTTATGGTATTTACTCAAGAGGCGGTCCGGATCAAAAGAATAATGTTTGCTGGTCATGGCGCTCCTACCAAGCCCTGTACTCAATGACGTATTGCATTACACCATGTGGTTTCTATATAGCAAAACGTGTTCTGCAAAATGAGTAATTGACAACAACATGCTTTTGCAGACGACGTTTTTCTATAGAAAGTAAGTGGGGAAATGGGCTAGTCATCGTATACAGTCCTTGGTAGAAGCGCTATGACCAGACAATATCAAGCTCCGCCTTGTTTCTCAGACTGTACTTTTCGGTGTGCACACTGTGTTTTTGCTGATTTGTTGCAAGCCTGTTTGTCAGAAATTGTGATTCAAAACACTTTTTTGTTTGTGTATCGTGTTTCTTTTGGCATACCCACCTTTAGGGACATTTGTTCGTTTTTCTCGAAACAAAAGACACATTTGTCCAAAGTGGAGTGAGTGAGTGTCAATGAGTGTGATTTGGTGGGCAGCTACATTAGCTAATGAATCATGCAGGTGCTTTAAGTACTTCCATTCACCATTTGCAATTGGAAGGATTTTGAAAACGGCCCTTAGTTTAAAAACGCGCCTCATACTTACAGTACTATATTGCACATAGTGCGTAGTAATACGACTGGAAAATAAACTCTTTTCCCCCTTGTTTCTTAAATTGGACCAGTTTAACAGACCGAAAACAGAAAGCAAAAACGGTCTTGGTGCATGGGGACCTTGTCTGGCGTAAAGGGAGGGAAAAAAGCGAAATTTTTGTAAAAATTGGCAGCTAATTACCATAAATAATAAATTGCGAGCTGGGCCAGGGATCGTTTAATGAGATTGCAGGAACGTGGTGAAATGAGGCGATAAATTAGGATGGGAAACGGGCGCGGGAGGGCGCTGCCGCACCCTGGGGTTTTTGCAGCCCTTGTAAGCCCTTGTAGCCAAGCATGGTTCAGTAGACTTTTTTGTGGAGAATTTTGAAAAAGATTAACGTGTGATCATTTGTCTTCTGCTGAAGAGACTATACTGTGTGTTTGCTCACGTTTTACATATACGTAGGTTAATGATCAGGGACAGGAGCCCTACTGATACATCGTCTAAATTACGTATGCAGTAGAACCCCTCTTATCCGTCCTGATCGGGGATTTCCGGTTATTTTTATACTATTGATTATTAATTAGCACATTTACAAAATTCACTCTTAGTTTTTTAAAAACATTTATGAAAAATGGTTCCAAAAAAGTTGGGTGATGTAGCAAGATTGTAAAAAAATAGTTGCAAGTAGCTACAAACTGTTACTATGTTAGTTGAGTAGTAGTGGCAACTAATATTCAAAACTGTAGTTGTTATCATAACAAGCAACTAATTTGTTGGACTAATTTGGTTTTGGTTGTAATTTGCAACAAATGTTTTTAGCTGAGTAAAAAATAGTTTCAAAGATAACAAAAAACTAATAGTTTAACAACGGTTAATAAATTAAAAACCAAATCAAAATCTTCAAAAGGAGTTGTCAACTAAAACAGTTTTTTGATTTGAACTCTACCTGAATTAATTGCTTCAGATTTCAGATTTTCAGATTTAATTGCAATTAAAGTTTAGTTAATTAGTTAACGTTTGCCCAACACTGAGCCATAGAGAAGAAGATTTAAGTACAAGTTTGCAATGTTTTTGACTAAATAATCTAGAAATTTGATACTGGTTTGTTTATATTTGTTTACTTTGTTTTGGTAGTACAGTAAATCTCCAATTATCCGCGCTAATTGGAACCAATAAGGGCGTGGTTAACTGGAGTTAATGCAAAAAATCAACAATCTTCTTTTGTTTGAGGTTCGACCTCTTTTTCAAGGCTGCTGAATCGCGAATTCATTTTAAAATTGACTCCAGTTTGGCTGTAAAGTTTAAACGTTTTTCTTCAGAATCTCTAATGTTTCTTACTGTAGTGCCACCGATGCTGAATTCTGTCGAAACAGTACGAATTGAAGCACCTTGCTTCAGTCGATTAACGATAGCCAACTTCGTTTCTACACTTAGCACTACACGTTTGCGTTTTCCTAGTTTGGGAGCCATTTTGGATAATGTTGCGGGTAATCCCGTGCGGATAATTGCAGTGCCCCCTTTTGTATGCCCTCTTAAAATAGGGGGGCCGCGAATTTCCCGGCCCCTGGCCCACCTACTTTTCCTGAACGCGATTGAAATCTCATGCTACGCAGCTGGTCGCGGATAATTGAAGGTTTACTGTATGGGGTTACATGTATTTGAGTATAATTTGTGTTAGGCATATGCATAGTTTTAGGGTAGTGCAATTGCACTCTAGAACCTAGTTCACGTTAAAGCAAACAGGAAACAGAAACAGGGTTTCGTAAACATGTTTGTGATACAAAAAGTTGCTCAGTTTTCTCCAACCAAGTTTCAGCATTTTTTTTGTTGCATAAACCGTGTTTTTGTTTCATGTTTGCTCTATTGTGTACTAAGCATTACTATTTATTTAATTCGTTTTCGTAATAATAAGTATGTATGATCACTATTTAAATTATCTGATCCAACAATAATTATGACAGTGGAACCTCGGTTTACATGGTCAAGGAACGGATTCAGTTCGTAAACCGAGGTTCCACTGTATTGTATAATTAGTATAACGCCCGATGAAGGCTACATAACCGAAATGTTGTGCTAGAACTATAATAATAAAAATAACGAAATATTGCCTGTATGTAAAAGTTCAAAGATAATTCATCTTTTTAACTCTTTTGGAACTGACGATTAAGCCAGATAAGAAATATGTTTCAGCTTTGCGTACTTTTTACATGCAGTTATTGTTCTTCATTATTTCTTGTTTAAGGTTTAGCATAAATTATTCTGCGAGGAGGTAGATTAAATTAGATTTGTGTCATTAATTTACGCGTAAACAGTTGACCGTGACAGTTTTATGTCACAAATATGATTCACTACGAAAATGGCAATCTTCAAGTTGGATTCTCTATCTTGCAATAGTGTGATCAAGACGACATGACGAAGGTTTCTTCCTCCTTCCTTGGAAATCTTTTTTAACCAAATTTTGTGAACAATTCCATAAGGGAAATGCAATTTACAATACTTATAAAAAAATGCGGGTAATGGTTTCATTATGTCAAAGATAATATTGCAGAAACGGTTTAGGAAAGCAATTATTTCAAAGATATTCATGGATGCTATCCATTGTAGTATCTTAGTGGTTTATATAAGTGCTGAATTTTTTACTAAGCAGCAGTCCCTATTAGGATTTTTTGAGAAATTTATGTATTTTTCCATGTATGGACCTGTGTTCCAATTATAGCCATCTTTAGCATTTGAATAGCCATCTTATGAATCACATGACTTGTAAGCCAGAAATAGTTTATGTACAGTATAGTTAAGCTTAAACCATACGTGAACCTCAAGTATATGCCCATATAAGGGCATTTATGGAAAAACCTTAATATTTGGAGGAACCTTAACTTCTAGGCAAACCTTAACTTCTGGGCACACCTTAACGTCTGGGCACACCTTAACTTCTGGGCACACCTTAACTTCTGGGCACACCTTAACGTCTGGGCACACCTTAACGTCTGGGCACACCTTAACGTCTGGGCACACCTTAACGTCTGGGCACACCTTAACGTCTGG
>JAQGAE010004192.1:0-13202 GCA_034696685.1 Julus scandinavius
AACTGAATATCGTATAAGCGAATAATGCATTACACAGGGTTAAATGGACTTTTGCCAGGGAACAAGAAATTGTTTGTATAACTGAGTGTTTCATACAAGTGAGCTTCGTATAAGTGATACTCCACTGTATATGGTATTTATAACATCAACCTATAGCTTGTACAATTATTACCATTAGCGACATTTGGAACAAGTTACTGAATGGAACCCTCCTTGGAACCATCTTGAGGTTGGTTAATTAACAGAGAAAGAAGGTTAATAAGGAGTTAATAAAAAATAACAGTATTAATAAAATAAATTAATATTTACTAAAGTAATCCTTATTTTTCAAACTAATTTCTGAAAAATCCAACAATTAAATACCATCGCAATTTCTTGTTGCACAATGTACTGCAGTCGTGTTAAAACTGTATTTACATTTGCCTTCCATGGAAAAACCTTAAGAGGAAATTTCATTGTAGTGTATTCTTCCGAAACCGCCGGTTAATCCGGAGCGCCGGATGAGAGTAGTATTGTAACCTGATAAAACTGTGTATTTTCAGGACGAAAACTTGAGTGATTTATATTTAAACTTGTTGCTCAATATACTGCAGACGTGTTCTAAATGTGTATGTATTTACATGTGGCCTTCCATCGATAACCTTAAGAGGCAATTTCATTGTTATGTATCTTATGAAACCGCCGGTTAAGCCGGAGCGCCGGATAAGAGGAGTAGTATTCTAACCAGATTAACCTGTGTATTTTCAAGACGAAAACATGAGTGATTCATATTCAAAAATTTCAGCATTTTGGATACTTCTTCAGTTTTGAAAACCGCAAAAAACAACCAAATCACGAATTTAAATGAACAGAACTTCAGTTATTGCTTCAGATTGTTAGTGGTTTTTTTAAAAAATGTGGGCGTCCAATTAACAGTCACTTACATCACGTACCTTCATATATCCCCATCCCCTTAATCTGGACATCTTTCCTGCCACACTCGGGTATACCTACCACACGTGGTAGACAACGAGTACCATGTGAATACAAAGATTCATCATCCCAGTGCTCCACGCGTAGATAATGGGAGCTCTGGTCATCTCTTGTCGGCCTTACCCTTATGCGCATCGCCTTTTCAACAAAGTTTAATGAGATGGAAGGCAGCAAAGCATGGGTCGAATTTCCCTAAAAAAAAAAACCACCCCCATACCATTGCAGTCCTTCGATTATAATGTTTCCATCTACCCCCCGCCGCATTTTCAAAACACGATTCTCATTCAACTCATTCCTGACATATCTGTTGCCAATGATACGCGCGTCACATGTGGACGCGGGCAATGCGGGGGAGGTGGTCCACTTTGTAGGGTTAGTCCCTGGGGTCACCGAGTGTGGACCCACAACAAAAAAGCCCCCCCGAGGGGGGCGACGGGAATACCTGCCTGTATACATTAATCGCATTCCACGAATAGTAAAGATCGCCACGCTTAATGCAAAGTGCATTACCAGGTGGAGATTGGATATAAAAAAAAGGTTAAAAAAAAATCAGGATCGGGATCGATGTGAGACAGCGCGTGAGACAATCATAAATCATCAATTTGAAAAGTGTCCATTAAGAAAGGGCACTCGGGGGAGAGCAGGCACGTGGTAAGATGGATGAGGACGGCGTAGCTAGGGGGCAGCACACGTTTCCTATTTGCATACATGGGCATCCGGAAAAAAAAAAAAAAAAAAAAAAACCACGCACGAATCACGCCAGAGTCATCACCTTGATTTAGTGATTTAGCGAAGGTGAGACACCAGGTGGCAACAAAAATGCCAAACCCAGCCAACAATGCAAATAAGGTGCATTATTTTTGCCGCACAATGAGACAAGCAGATTCCCACAAAGGAAGATCCGACAGAAATGCGCCATGGACAGACGCATATATGGGGGGGGGGGGGAAGAAAGGTAAAGTATAAAAGCAAGAAGATATGATTCATGAATATTCAAGAACATCAACCCATATGGAAACATAGTTCCGATCATATGGATGACATCCATTAGCGAGGGGCAATTTAATACTTTCGCTTCTTCAAAGGCAATCGCAAATATTTACAAGCCTGTTATAAATGAATCATATTCTCGCAATATCCCCTCTATGTTTCAAGAGAATCTCTGCAGCACACTACCCTCAGCTGAAAAATGCAGATTATAAATGAGGATTCTCAACAAAACATTCCTTAGAAACCATCCTTTAAATATATACAAAGGTGTCCAATATAATAAGAGCAATTGTTACAGATCACATTTATTTATTAATATGATGTTGTAGAACACATGTATGGATACACTATCCATGAAAAATGTATTTCCATACGTGTGCGATTTCTGTATTTCAATTAATGTGCACTAATATTAATAAGATGAGTAATAATCTAACTCCGTAGACAATTAATGTACATGGACATAAAACACCAATGCATAGCCATACAGGTTTTAAGACATGGAGAATATAATATATGGGTATTTACATAACTGCATATATTGTCCTACATAATTTTTCCATCAGGGTTCAATAATCCTTAAGATTTCTGGGAACTAGTGAGCAATATTAGTATTCAAATAACGATTAAAGCTGTAGGGCCTGGAAGTAAATGATGATTCAAAATCATATTAATAAAGAAACTAGTTTCAATATAATTATGCTCCAAACACGGACATTTAAATATCTAAGTTGGATATATTTCATGATCATCTTCACTAGAGTTTAAAACAGCAGCAATATACGCGAAACAATCATTCACGAATAATATTAAAAGTACATTATTAAAGTGTGTGCATGATATCGGTAATTTTAAGGTAATTTTAAATCTATCCCTATAAATAATGACACTCATATAGTACCACCTACTCGAATGTCACACATTCTTTCCTATATAATTAGTGTTAATATTTGATAAGAATTCTCATATTTGGAACGTACATTTCTATTTTAGAATTCAATTCCCTTGAATCTATCCGAATTCCCCTTCTTACCCTTCCAAATATTTAAATTATAATACCCATTGCCCCCACTTAGTTAAGAAAAAACACATAATGTTGATCAGATAAGATTAATATTAATGACAAGTTTGTGTCCAATTTACTAAGTGAATAACTGTTCGGGTGTACACAAACCAGATTTATTTCCATGATAAAAATCTGTTTGGGTAATAGCTTTTTGTGCGTTCGTGACTTATATGTACAGGGTGTGCGTGTTTAACCGCCAGTACATCTTGATAAGAATGGCCGCCATCTTTTTTGCTTTGGCCACGTGCCTCAGTTACCTTGAATTACCTAGAAGGGGCTCCCCAATAACAATAAACCCTTTCGCTTATTTTGACTTCAGAAATGCCATGGATGCTCCTGAAATAAACATTGCTGTTGACAATAAATAAATCTGTTTGTTTTGGACTTTGATCAACAGATTAATACAATTACATGTACATGTAAGTCGCCATCTTGTGTATACTATTTCTAGAAAGATTTTCCATATCCCCAATCTTGAGAAATACAGATACCAAATTATTACTCATTTTGCTATTGTTAAATCGAAAACTATCAATATTTGAAATAGTCAAATTCAAGGACCAAACGATTTCGTCCATGCATACAATGCTTTTACATGTTTTCAAAATCATTATCAGAAACTTTATTCAACCTTTACAAGTACTTATTATTCAGTAATGTGATACAACGTCCAATGAGCACAACAAGTTCCATCTGTTGTTCTGAAAGGCTCAATGACAACAACTTGGGTTTAAATTTCATAAATGTAAGTTTTAAGTAGCCATATGATAATTTTACAGTGTACTATGAGCAAGTCTCTATATATACTATCTGTAGTATACCATGCATGGCACGTCTATATACGTCCTTGTCTGATAAGTCATCTGTGTCAATATTATGATCCCTGAAGCAGAACCATATTTCATATTTCCAGGACACAACTTAAAAAGAGGTAAGCGTTTCACTATACAATGAGTATTGTAAATATGCTGCACTGAGGCCAGGTGCACTTACCAGGTCAAGGGTTAACCCTTTTGAATTTAGCCAGCGAGTAACAAGCTCTCACGTTCAATTTGAAAGAATTACATAGCATTTTTTTTCTTCTCAAATTCAAAAAGGAAGAAAAAAAGGAAGACAATGTGGGCGACGGCTTCCACCGATGTTTATTATGATTGTTCTCAGTTGTATTTGAAATTAGTACCATGGCATACACCCCTAATAAAAACACCATTATTGACATTTTGATTGATAACGCTGGTGTTGCCAAACTCCAGCTGCAACTTTACACGCTATTATGTAGAAAAACTTTCCCTCTCACTTATTCATATACGCTGATAATTTAATTTCAATTCTAGAAGATACCGCGAATCTAATCTATGGATTTCAGAAGTTGTCATATTGAGTTGTGAACTTTGATAACGTCGGATTAGGTTGCATAAACAGCGATAGGTAACAGTTATATAGGCTTTTTTTTTTCATTAAAAAAAATATTTCTTTAAAGGTCAAGATCTTCCATTCCAGGGTGGTTAAACCAACAGTAATTTAATCTAAATTTGGTGAATGTACTCAAATGTAGGGGGGGAGGAAGAAAGGGAGGAGGAATCAGAACCATATTGGATCTGTTCAATACATGAATCTTTGAACTCTTGCTTTATACAAGGATGCTGATTTTCAAGTGATCTGTTAAGTACTTAATCGTTCTTGAAAGCGAAAAGTGCAGCTTATTACGGTAGATTCCTTCGATAATGAATTTCGGACTCTGATTTCTCAATTACGTGCAAAGATGCCTCTTGAAAGGTCTGGAAGGCTTCGAAGAATACTAATTCCTAGAAGTAATGCCACGATTGGTTAGTCTAATGTTGTAGAGAAGGAGCATGGCCATCCATCACCTAAAGAGGAAAGCATATGGGAGTCATCCCACCCCCCATATATAGATGTAACTAACATATCACTTCCTACATAGGTGAGTTGTTCCCACTGATTGATGAGAGTCCCTCGCACGCATATACATCCCAGATCCGAAAAAAAAAGGTTTACTCGAGCCTAACCAACATAAATAAAGGCCAGTGTCCTTCGAAGATGTCAAAGGAGAGTGAACTTGCCAAGTAAATAAAAGCGCCGTTAATTGCAATGCGCCACAATAGGACCAGTTTACGGCACCTATAGGGTCAATGCTTACATGCATGTGTCCTTACTTAGCACCTTCCAAGGTAAATCTTGCCATATCACCTTGTTCGCATTTGAAATAAATACAAAAAAAAAAAAAAAAAAAAAATCAACCACGAATAGACTATTCTCAATATACTGTAGATAACAAACATAAAGACTAAAGAAAGAACTATATATGGGGATAACACACAAAAAGTGCAAATTTGGACAAGAAAAGACCCACATACACAAATAGCACGTCAAGTGTTGACCCAAAACAATACTGCCCTTCACCACAATAGCCACTGATTGGATATGGGTTGAAAAAATAAATAAATTGGAAAAACTGAAGGCTCGTATAGAAGCAATCTAGAAATCAAATAGAAAACAATAAAAGAAGAGATTTTATGAAATATGGATTTGACACAACCTTTTGAGCAAAAAGGAATCAAGGAACATGACAGGGATGCGAAAAATGTGCACAACGTAAATCCTAAACAAAAATGTGAATGTGGCGTCGATATCGATTTACTCCCTCCCGCTTTGTGGGGGTCAAACGCCTTTCCAAGAGTACATTTTCCATGCAAGGCAGGCAGGTAACTCAAGTGGTTTTGCTTTATGCAAAGCTAAACACGAGCAATCAAACAATATTAGAGTTACGGGGTGGTTTGCACACATCAAGGGGGTCACGGCGAGGGTTACAACTAGTTCAGCACTGTCTACTTCGAGTTTGATAAATAACATTTCAAGATCCGTGCATGGCTGAAATGAAGAGATCTGAATGTATTTGCCGCCATGTGTTCTCAAAAAATACTCTTCAATCCTCTTTATTGACCAGCGATGCCGATAAATTAATCGACCCAGGGGTGGATCTCCTGGACGCCATTTTGAACATGGTTCTTTTTTTATGTGAACTCGTATAGCGCACGCCTATATATGTCAACCGCACTTAGGGGTTTCTGTAGCTCAGATTGTGAGTTTTAAAAATGGCAGAACTGTAAATGTTGGGGGAAAAAAGCCTATATATCTTTGTTTTTTTATTAATCAGCATGGTATTAAATATTCGGGAAAAATAATCTCAGCATGACGACATTATCTCCATTTAACTCCAAAAAGGACGCAGTAAAATAGTCAGTGGACGAATTGCCCATAAGCAAAATTTCAAATTTCAAGGATTCCAAGGACATTTTCAAGTACCTGCCATACGACCACAATATTTATCAAAACAGTCAGAAATTTCTCTAGAATTTCTTTTAACATTTTTTATACAACATTTTTCAGATTAACAGAAATTTCCTGAAGTGCACAGTAAATTCAAACATAAACTTGTGTTTTAACACAAATTTTAAGCATAATTCCCGATTTTGCCGAATTTCAAGGTTGCTGGAAACCATCTAAGAGATAGGGCACTTGTTCCAACAAATTTGAAATACCTTTTGTCATCGGCTGCAGTTCTTAATGGCATCAGCATGGTGTAATCAAATGAAAATTTCAATGTCTGTTTGCAGGAATTTACCTATCCAATATCTTCCCCCGGACCACATTTGCATAACCACAATTTAAAATAAAAATCAATCCCATTTAATAGATCATAAAAAGCTTCGTAAGTCTACGAAACAAAATAAAACTATAACTAGCATATACAAACACATCGTATATGGTCATAAAACAATGGGTAGCTTAAGAAAATATTCTTATGATAGCAATCAAAATATAAAAAATAGACATTCAACAAGGATGTATGAAAATCACAATGAATCCCACGAACAAGCTTGAAATTGGGTAAACATGAAGCACATCGTTTATCAATATTAATAAGCATGTGTGTATATGTAAATTAGATGCATAGTTCCCTTCTATACAAAGCTGGAAAACGCTTAATAGGCTTTTTTAGTATAATTTTGAGAAATTTCTATCATCACTGCTCAATGCTCACAAGTTATAAACTTTTTAGAATGTTTTTAAGAAGGTTATTATTAAGGACTGTTTGTCGTTTGTGAACACAACAGGAAAAATCACAGGGGATATTTTCAAGAAAATATTACACACCTTTTCATCGTAAAAGGATCTTGAGAAACCTAAATCGAAATAATTGTATCGTATCTATTTATGGCTCAACTGAATATTGGAAAATTTAATTTTTGGTGTAGATAACAGGCATGCATGCATGTGGCAATAAAACTGATAATAGCCAAATAAAATCTTAATATTTAATACTTAACCCGAAAAACACAGCGTGCTAATGACGATGTTAAATTGAAAAATATATAACGTATAAAGGAGATTAATATCAAAGCAGGTTATGGTACCATTATCGGAAGTTTAGGATCTGAAGAAAAAAATCTTATGCATGTTATCAAATTTTTATTCATGTGGGTAATGTAGCTTTTAAGTTCAATGAAATCTTAATTGCTAACAAATATTTTCTTATATTAATCACATGTATAGCATCCAGGAACAAAATATAAAAACACCATAAAATAATGCATAAAATCCACGGGAAAATTTACCATTTCAGCTTATCATTTTCGATCACCAGAGGGCGTCGATTCTGAGGATAAATCCAAACACCATATTCTGAACTGTGGCTTTAAAATGCCATCAATAATTTTATGTAAAGATTTATCCGAATGATCATTACGGTTATTGCCAATCGAAAAAAAATTTTAAAAATGAAATGAGGCACCCATTATCTTATACTCATTCACAGCATTACCAGTATAGTATATACAAGTACATTTCTAGAAGACTGCAATAATGACCGAAAATTCGTGTTATTATGTTATTAAAACATTCAGCTTTGACCTTATAAACTGTTGCAGCATGTACATTGCAGGTTTTTGTGTAATTTAATCAAAGATGATTACAGTTTTCTTGGAGATTCATCGCCATCATCATCATTAGATTTTTTTCCAGAATTCACAATAGGTGAATGTAAAAATACCTTCTTTTAGTTTTGTTGTGATACTATGAATTCCATAACATCTGAATCAGACAATCTGACAGCAATGCAATGGTAATGTAATGGCAAGTGACAAAGTAAGTAAATGCTGGAAAACAAGATTTCGAGTGCAAGAAATCGGACCTCTTCCAAAAGGCCAAATCAATTACAAATGTGTAAAAGACAGACAAAATTAATATATAGGGACCAATTCCTCCTGAACTGAATAATGCGAGGTCAGGCTTTAATTACGGATTCAATGCGGTTAATTTGCCGCTGCTTTTCATCCCAAATTCGCGCTAATTTACAGTATTTGTGGTCGGTTTTTTTTTGTACGTCTGCCACTTATTTGAAAAAAATAGCAAACTTTTACTTTTGGCTAGGGTTAAGGAAAGTAGATTACCAGTAGCTATTCAAAGATGAGTAAAAGGAGGTGAATTGGAATTGAAGAACGAGAATTTCAAGAAAATGCGGTGAGACGAGGCCTGCTAAAGAAAATAAAAAATCCGGCAGGTGAATCGAAAAGGGAAATTGGAAGAAAGCTAGCAGGGCTAGATAAGGGTCAAAAACTGACGGTGGCTCCATTGTTTGGGGCCCAGGCCACACAGGCAAGCAATTATTGAAAGTTCTAATTTCTTCTAACCACCCCCACCCCATATATATCCATTAAAGAGAAGGAGGGGGGGGGGAGGGACGATTGTGGATTTTGATTGATGATGGATTGCATTTTATTAGAAATGTTACATCGAGGCTTGACGTGAAGTGTTTTCAATTAAGAGCAGAGCTACAACAATGAGGCCGTGCAGCCATAGCCTCCAATGTCGTCATCGAAAACTGAAAAGTAAGCCTAATGTGTCGACCCGAATGACTTCACTAAACCCCCAGTTTTAGCTCTCTGCGTTTCTTATTTTGATAAGAGAATTCCAGACAAACGCTTGAACACAAATAAATGCCTAAGTCATTCTGGAATTAAATCAAACACGAATTAACTTGAGCGTCAGATGAAATGTATACAGGGTGTCCGCGTGAAACACGTAGTCGTTATGGGTCCTTTGAATTTAATACTTTTTGACAGGAACGCATTTTTAACGTACGTAGGTCTGCGTATTTTTATTTTGTTGGTGAAAGTTCAGCAGTGGCGGTGAAACGGAAATGTAACGGCTAACGGCTGGGAATCGGCTTACGCGCCGGGGGAACATGTTAGAAAACGTTAGTCATACGCTAGCTAATAACATTAGCGGCTACATTCCACTAAAAACTTTTATCTTATACATCTTAATGAAGGCACACTAAAAAAATATTTACCACCGGATGCAACACAAGATTCCACAAATTGCTAAAGAATTCGTTATACAAGAATGAAATGAAACCATACCTCGATGCCCAACCCATTTTATCAAATTTTATTAGGCAGCTTGCATCAACATTCTCTTACCTCCCATCAGATCGAGTGAGCAAATGTACATTGGCCCTCTCTTCTATTGCCTTCATCCTGACATAAGAGCCATCAACAAACTTAATCAAAAAGTCATTAAAATTGATAACCTCAGGCAAGTTTTACAAGACATTTATGCCACCTAATTAATGAACCCAATATATGTATGTATTTTCGCCAGATTATACAACAGCTTATACAGTGAACTTAACAACCATGGAAAAACAATGTTGTTAACTTTAATGTTTCACACATGTCTCAAGTGTATAAGCATATAAGTGGATTTCAAAAAATAGTGTATCATTGGAATTTCTTAAATTGTTGGCAATTTATTTAACACCACACTTATTTTCTGTTGCCATAAAGCCATAATTGTGAGCAGGTACTTTCACCGACATTTTAAAACTTTGTATGCCAAATTTCTACATTGTTACACCAAGATACTACCTACTGTAGATCTAAATGACAGTGAATCCTTTTAGATTTACTTGCATAACCTTATATACGCCACATTGTAAACGACCCCACACTGATTAGTCACTAACATTAACAATGGTGGAAACAACGTAACATGTATCAAGTCCAGCGACTTTAGCAGCCCTCGTAAATTAACAACAACTATAATTCTTATACATTTGCAGTGATTTGTATGCTCAGCAACGTCCCAAAATGCGTGATAGCTAGGGCTACCTTTGCTATAGGGGCTTACGTGAGCAGCACGTTTTAAATCTTGCTGGCTTTTTCAGTATTAAGAAGAAGAAAAATAACATTCCTGAACTTCAACACTACTTGACAGAAATTACTCAATATTAGCGTGTTGCGAAGCACACATGTTGTGCAAAATTATTAATGGGGTTACCCTTAGTCCTTCTACTCCATCAATTAAGGCAGTTAAGAAAAGAAGGTTGAACATAGTGTTTCAAATCAAAAATCAATTAATTCAACCTTCCCTCACCACATTAATTTACCTTATTTACATCACGAAAATCAATACAAGGAGCAGATTAATCAATTTCTTTTGTTCATTATTTGATAAGATTTTGTTATCGGATAGAAAAACAATGGCGTTAACCAAACAATGCCGTGCAACTAGAAATTAATTCAAAATTCACGAATAGCGAATAGCGAAGAAGCATTCTCCCACATAGAAACCCATTAATTGAGATTTTGGCCACGGTGGCTAGGAGGCCCAAAGCATTTAAATGGATTTGTAGGATTATATATTAAACTCAATTTTGTTGAAACTTGATAAGTACACTTATTTTAAGTAACACAATACAATCAATGCTGTTTTCCAGATACCTATGGGCGATACAGATGGATGCGCCATATTAATACTTTTAGATAAATCTAGATCGATATTTTCGTCCATGTATGGACATAGAATTCCATACAATACATGTTTTCAGACATACGTTGTGTGTGTGTGCGCGCAATGGTTAGGCAGTAGTGCTGAATGTTCTAGCAGCTTTCTAAACTATGTCAAGTTTACTTAAAGTGTGTTTATGAAATATGAATTTGGAATTTTAAAACAAAGATACATATATTGAATTAGGTCATTTTATGCAAACTTTGTTAATTACTGAAAGGGGGATTCAAATTGATCATATATTGAGTGATTGACATAAAATAACACCTTGGTTATAATTTCTCAAGCGATATTAATAAGTTAAGGTAAGAGGGAAAGAAATTTTCATGGGAATTGGACATCCCGGGGTGTCTTACAGGAGCTGAGTAGTTCATATCTCCACTAATGGGTATTCAACGCCAAATGAACTCCTTTAAACACGCGACCAACTTGCCTCCACACTGCTGAAGAAAAAGATTGAGGGTAAAAACTTAAAGCCTGACCAACGCCCGCCGCAGGTTTCGTTTTTAAAGCATTTTGACGGACGTTTAACTCGGCCAATAGCGTGTGGATCGAATTAATAAACATGCCATGAATGTCAATAGGATTATTTTCTCAGCCAAATATACATACTTGTGTAACAGGAGAAGAATCCTTTTTCTAGAACTATGGTCGGTGGCACCATGAGACAATTTACATGCACAAGCTTAAATGAAGTTTGAAATACAATATATTTGTTACACATTTTTCAGTGCAAACTGATACTTAAGTATACTTTGTGCATAACATATATAGTTATGTTTTTTTTACCAAAAAAAAGATCTGTTACTCACAGTTTACTGTTATGCTCAGTTGGACAAAACAAAAACACAGGAATTACGGAAAATTTTCTTGGCTTATAAATTATAAAAAAATAATAACATAATTGAAAATTGGAATTAAATGAATGTTGGAAATTTATGCTAGTTGACAATAGTTGTGGTGTTTAGAGACCTGATTGCCTTAATTGCAATGGCTGTTTTAAAAACATGTCCCCACAAAGTGTATAATATTATTCAAAATACATCATGTGTATATATGCATATTAATTAAGCATACATCTTTAAAAAAAAAATTAAAACACGTTAGCTAAAACGGACGTAAGGCAATCAAAGGTTGTGACTTGTAAAATAGTGTATGACCTTTTCATTCTCTCATTTTTATTATTTTTAAAAAATAAATAAATGAAAAAGTAGACTAGCCTTTTTTCTAGAATTCCAAAAAAATCTGTTCGCAATTATGCTACATATAAAATTCAAAAAATAGGCCAACATTTTACTCTTTTTCAAAAAAAGGTAGTTGACCATGGCGAATGTTGGTTCATTCGGAATGAATCATTCCGAATGATTTAAAACCCAGAAATGAAACTCAACAAGAATGCTAATTGATATATAGAAAGAATCCTGAATTATTGTTTATACAATTTTATGCTATTTTTCGCCTTATCACAAAGTTCAACGTCATTCAATATGAAATCGACAAAATTTAAGCACCATGTAGGTAGATCTCCTTGAGAAAGTTCAGGAAGGCACAAAAAAAAGTTTCAACTTTTTTAAAAGCAAAGTATAAACCAAAAAGACCTGAGAATACTTATTCATATCCTACCTCAGCGGACATGTTTTGTTGTAGTTTTTCAGCGCCCCCAATCCCGCCAGTGGCGTTTTACAGAAATCAAAAGCAATATAATAGAAGTATTTATTCTTCTGTAGTTTTATCATAAAACCATTTGATATCAAGTCTGGCTAGTAGTCTCGCATTATAATACCAATCTGTAGACGCCTGTATTTTTACCAAAACTGTTATTAGTTTATGACTGCATTTATGATTTAAAAAGTATAATGGAATACACTTTTTTTTCTCGTCAGTAATGTCTAAGTGAATTAGTGCACATCAGTAACCCACTAATAGTATACAACTAGAAAACGTGCACCCCCTGAGGTTTCCAATGTTGCATCTCCTACACTAGCTTAAGAAATATTATTGCAAATACTATCAATAGCATCACCCAACATAAATTTTAAAAAACCGTTACAACCTACACATTCTAGGCGGCATCTGTACATTCCCATCAGCAAGCTAAAATTACGTAACAGATTTTGTCATAATATAGACAAGTATTGAGAGGGATGACACTTGAAAAACGTACAAATTTTACCATAACTGAAAGTCAAACCGGTTGACAGACTAGACTTAATTTCTATAGTCATTAATGCCGTATTCCCACTTGACCGAGAACCGAGAACCGACGTTGCTGACGTCAGAATCTCGGTTGCCGAAAAAGCAT
>JAQGAE010004193.1:0-13197 GCA_034696685.1 Julus scandinavius
CATCAAGCCATCCCAAACAATTCTCACCCCCACCCAAACCTCCCTCATTCAACTGTGAGTATCTTTGCAAACCCGACCCATTGAAAAGATGGTTGTGATCCCTCTTAAATGCTGAAACAGAGAAATATTTTGTGGCACCTTAAATGCAGAACCATTCAAATATGTTTTGTGACACCTTAAATGCAGCACCATTCAAATATGTTTTGTGACACCTAAATGCAGCACCATTCAAATATGTTTTGTGACATCTTAAATGTTGAAACAGAAAATGGTGTTTTGTGGCACCTTAAATGCTTACACAGAGAAATGTTTTGTGGCACTTTAAATGCTCCAACGGAGAAATATGTTTTGTGGCACCTTAAATGCTATAACAAACAAACATGTTTCATGGCACCTTAAATGCTGCAACAGACACAATGCAGCAACAGAGAAATATGTTTTGTGGCACGCACCTTAAATTCTGCTCCAGAAAAATATGTTTTGTGTCACCTTAAATTCTGCAAGAGACACCTTAAACGCAGTAACAGAAAAATATGTTTTGCGGCTCCTTAAAAGCTGCAACAGACAAACATGTTTTGTGGCACCTTAAATGCAGCACCAGAAAAACATGTTTTGTGGCACCTTAAATGCAGCAACATACAAACATGTTTTGTGGCACCATAAATTCCGCAAGAGACACCTTAAACACAGCAACAGAAAAATATGTTTGCGGCACCTTAAGTGCTGCAACAGACAAACGTGTTTTGTGTGACCAGTCCTGACAAGACGGGGAAGGGGGTGGAAGTACCCCGGGCCCGGGATTTTTAGGGGCTCGGGCCACCGGAATATGTATGAAAAAAAAATTTAAATGTTGAAAATGTTTTTTATAATTGTCATAAAAACTGAAAAACGCAATTTTTCTACATTAAAAACGCAATTTTTCTACGTTAAAAATGCAATTTTTCTAAGGTAAAAATGCAATTTTTCTAAGGTAAAAATGCAATTTTTCTATGGTAAAAACGCAATATTTCTACATTAAAAACGCAATTTTTCTATAGTAAAAACGCAATTTTTCTAAGGTAAAAACGAGGACCATATAAATCTTGCAACTCCCCTCACAAAAACAATGTGATGACATATACGGCACCTTGCCTTCCTCCCTTTCCCCTGGGCCCGGTCCTGGCTCTCGGCGCCCCTGTTTGCGTCACCTTAAACGCAGCAACAGACAAACATGTTTTATGTCTGCCACTGAAAAAGGTGTTTTGTCGCACCTTAAATGTGGACATTAAGACACCTAACAAAAATAAAACGCCTTAGACTGAACATGTTAACACCAATAGTTGTTTCAAAACACCCATTTTCACCATTATTTTTTAGAGTGTATCAATAGGTTCATAAATGTAAATCAAGAATTTACCAAAAACGAACAGATGTATAGCTTTTCCCAATTGAAAGAAGTGGCAAATCTGCATGTAATTGAAATTCTTTCTCTATTGTAACTGCTATTAGAAGCGATTATAATAATCAATTGTATTCATGACACTGTTTAATACCATAAAGACCATGCTAAGCCAATGTGAGTTCAGGATGAATACATCTTCACGCATACAAATCGAATGCAAATGGTGAAGATTAAAGTGGTCAATAAACGCTTATTCATGCCCAATAGATTGTATAATTTCCCTTCAATCTGTAATCTCACTGGATCTACTGTATATTTAGCTATGATTTAATGTACATAGGATGAGGGACGAATAGGCACATCATGCAAATACGCGTTATATAGGTTTAGGGCGTGTTATGTTGTAGATTTTGTAACGGAAGTCAAGGTTGAAATTACGGATATGAGCACAATTTAACGATGGGCACATTTGCCCCATATAAGGGCACATTTGCACACCATTAAAATGTGCCAATCGTTAATTTGGGCTGATATCCGTAATTTCAACCTTATTTTACTTCCGTTGCAAAAAATACAGAATGTACAACACGCCCTAAAGTTCTAAAATTCATGTAAGCCGTTAAGCCGCTGTGTAAGCCGCCACCGCTAGCCGTTAGCACTTCCGTTACACGGCGGTTTAACGGCTTACATGAATTTTAGAACTTTAGGGTGCGTTGTATATTCTGTAAATTTTGTAACGGAAGAAAAATAAGGTTGAAATTACGGATATGAGCCCAAATTAACGATGTTCATATTATAAGGACACATTTGCACACCATTAAAATGTGCCCATCATTAATTTGGGCTTACATCTGTAATTTCAACCTTATTTTTCTCCCGTTACAAAATATACAGAATATACAACACGCCCTAAAGTTCTAAAAGATCATGTAAGCCGTTATACACTGCCGCGTAAACAGCGACCGTTAGCCGCTAGCCGTTAGCATTTCCGTTACACGCCGCTTCAGAATTTACTCCCTAAATAATGAGACGTATAGTCTTATTATGTCAAAATTAACATTGCTTTTTTTAAATTT
This sequence comes from Julus scandinavius, assembly GCA_034696685.1. Lineage (NCBI taxonomy): Eukaryota > Metazoa > Arthropoda > Diplopoda > Julida > Julidae > Julus > Julus scandinavius. Next base: position 2,458 of record JAQGAE010004193.1, read on the forward strand.
TAACATTTAAGTCGTTATTGTTGTAAAAATTATGAAAAAGCTATTTAAGTAAAAGCATTAAAATGTACCCATCATTAATTTAGACTCATATCCGCAATTTCAACCTTGTTTTACTTCCATTATAAAATATATAGAATATACAACACGCCATAAAGTTCAAAAACTGCATGTAAGGCGTTAAACCGCCGCGAACGTTAGCCGATAGCCGTTAATTCTCACTTCCGTTACATGCATGCAGACAGCTTCTGAATTTACCACCTAATATTGTGTTTGTATATCGTATTATGGTTCTTAGCCAAATATTGAAAACCATAGGCGAATTTACGTGAATTTATGTTTTAATTAATTTACTTTGAATACAATACATACATATAATCATTCGATTTGCAAACTTTATTCAAAACTGATTCCCGACTACGCAAAATTAAGCTAATTCGTAAAGAATGAAGAGCCATATTTCAAGCATGCATTCATTTCTTCGTTTATTTTATTAAAATGAGCTTCTGGGTTTGTTCGCTATACATTTTGATGACAATCGGCTTATTACTTTTCAGTGAATAAAAAATCAAAAAAAATTCGTGCAATCTATTTGCAATGCATTGATTGTGAATATGAAGCAGTGCACGTTGTATTCTGAGTATAGTGTAGATTTAGATGGGGTAAAATATATATGAATGACTAATGCAGCCTCTTGAAACGTAGCAATAGTGCTGGAAACGACAGCTTTCCAGGGGTCTGTCATTTGCACTCGGCTCTCCTTTAAGCTGGAGAGTTATTCAGCGGATATTATAAAATTATATATATAGACCTTATGCAAACGTGTGCATGCTATTCGAATACATTCATTGAAGGGCATTGATAATGGATCAACATAGGGTGCTCTTTGCAAATAGAAATGCAAATGCGATTTACTTCCACTTCCTGTTTCTGGGAAAATACATAAATATCGTATGGTAGTATCGATGTAGTGTTGATAAACATAACAGTGGATGCGAGATTGACCCAAAATTAAACTAAAATTGACCAGGTCAAATAGAATCAACCCTCCTCTTTCCGAATATGGCATTGTTTATTATTCTCTGATTAACAGGTAAGGGGATATTCCCATCCGTTTCTGCCCCAAAGGTCGTCACTGCGGGAGCGACAGTGCTCTCCCTCCCTCGCAGGGAACACCGCTCTGCTGGAAATGTGAAACGCACAGTTCCATACACATTTTTTTAAATCTTTTATCAACAAAACACTTAGGTCCCTACTTTTCGAGTTAATTTAAATAACAAGAAAATACAGAAGAAAATTATCAAAATTTCAGAAACTCAAGTTTGGGTCACCACCAATTTGCCTCACTCATGCCTGGCTTTTGGCTAATGTAGCCTACAGTTTTATGTTTGATAGTATTACGAAATAATTTTCAAATTTATGAATTAAAATGCATTAAAATGTTGTACTGAAATATCAGGTCAGACATGTTTATTTATGAATAATCATACACATATTACCACGATATTGTTTCAATTCAAAAATCGACTAACGCATGATTTTTATTATTTTTTTAAAATTTTCTCCATTACTTCTCGCATTACAAATTTCTTTGGTTTGCCGATTGCAGTCCTTGGAAAATATTTGACAAAATGCACATATCGAGGTATCTTGAAATGCGAGAGCTAAATTAAACACGGTGAAATTAGTAAACACGTAAAGAAAATTGTGTGGTTTGAAATAATTCTTATTTCAATTTAATTTCAAATTCAAATTTGTACCTGTCCTTTGCAGAATTCCTTAACTTCCATTTCACTAAGTGATTCATTATCATGTACTTTAACCCAAGCACAAACCTCTTCACCCAGGCGCTCATCTGAAACTCCTATCACCTGTTAATGAAACAGTTTCATGTTTACTACAGATGTGTGGGTTATGTTTGGGTTAGTTATCTGTTATTTTTTCAAAACTATGTTATTACTATTTGTGGTATAGTGCCATTTTCTAAAGTGCCGATTTCATATACAGGGTGGGCCAATAAAAAGTAAGCCAACTTTTTAAAAATCATAAAATGGTTATTTGTTAATGGAATTTATTGAAAATGTGTACATGTGTACTTAAATAGGATACAAAAAAATTTCCTATTTCAATTTGTGTTCAAAGTTAGCACCTTTCATGGAAATACAAGCCCTAAGGCGTATACGCCATTGGGCGATTGACTCGCCGGTTGTTGTTTGGCTAATTTCTTTCCAAGCGTCCAAAATTTTTTTGTATCCTATTTAAGTACACATATAAAAATTTTCAATAAATCAAACAACCCTGTAGAATTTAAAATAACTTGATGAAACTACAGTAGAACCCTGTTAATACGTTGAAAACTTTTTAAGCGGGTTCCGCTGTTATTACCAAAATCACTCTGTTAATGTATTTAGAGCTACTGTTTAACTTTTAAAAGAAATATCAACATACATTGACTTCAGCAATCTTTGGATGTTTTTGCAAAAACTCTTCAATCTCTGTTGGAAAGATTTTTGTGCCGCCTCTACTAATCATTTCTTTCTTTCTTCCAACAATTTCTATGCGACCATCTTCAGTCAATATTCCAATATCCCTATTTTTTTAAAAAATAAAAAATTAACATTTTGACAACTAATTTAATAAGGTATTATTTTTGTATACAATTACTTTACCCAGAATAAAACCAGTTGTCTTTAGTGGCATCTGTTGTGCTTTTCTTATCATCCCAATATTCTTTTTGGACAACATATCCTCGAGCACAAATTTCTCCTTGGGTTCCAATTGGCACGATTGACCCATTTTCGTCCACGATTTTTACCTGGATATGCATTTGATTTTAATAATTGGGTTTTAAAATAAAATTCATGACATTTAAATGGTCCAAACCTCAACATTTGGTACAACTTTTCCACAGGAACCTTCTTTAACTTGAGTTTCTTCAGAGTAACGATGAGCAGCTAAAACTGAGAATTCAGTCATTCCATATCCATGCTTTAGAGAAAAAAAAATGTATAATTGATTATAAAAATCAGTTTAGTTGCCACAATTAATCGGAGATTATTAACGAGAGGCGGTTTCGCGTCCTTTCCTAAAGTTTAAACACCACCTCTGTACCATACTTTGTGAAACACATTTGTCGCCATAAACTCCTACCATTTTACTATAAATTTCACTCGGTTTTATGCCTTTCAACTCAGAAAAACGAATAATACTTCGTTGTTCCTCTCCCGTGAACGCTTTCAGGTGAGGCGCCATTTTGTTTTTAATACGAGTATTTTGTTCGAAATGCTGCAAAAATTGTGGCGCCATGTTTCCTGCCAAATTTCCTGCTCTTTAAAACGGCTATTTCATTTTTTTTGTACGACATCTGGTTTTCGAATAATAAGCGAATATGCAAAAGACTTTTTGACCGCCTCTCGTACACATGTATACCTACACATGTTTCAGGAGCGTCAAATTTTTGTATAATTTCTCTAAATAGTTCAGGTCTGCACGACGATCCACCTAATACACCTAGAAGTACAATAGCACAGATTAAACCATGTAAAATATTTGCTATGGAACATTCTTAATTAGTATGTAAAATACCTCCAGAGACACTTGATACATCAGTCTTACTGAAATTTGGATGATTCATCAAATCAAAAAACATTGTTGGAGTCCCATAAATTTTAGTGCATCTGTAAAACATAGACTAGATGAACATAAAGTAACTCTTAAAAGTTAACTAATCTTGCATGATGATGTAGAATTGCATGTAGGCTATACATTTTTGTAATTGTAACTAAGAAGAATTTAGCAAATTTCATGAATTCAGCAAAGAAATCGGGTCCTATGACAGAAAAGATTTTGGACTGAAATGGGTTTTCAGGCTTCTGGGGCACATATGTTTGTGTGTGTTCACACAGGATTATTAAATCTTCTATTCAGATGATTTCAGAAGTAATGGATACTAAGTCGATGTAGAATTTTTGTAGATTTATGTGCAAAAATATTTTAAGGGAGAGTGGGAAGGAATGGGGCATTGCCAATAATTTGAAATGAAATGTTTAAAAGGATTGACACTTGTGTTCCTGCATTGGTTTGTGTAAAATGGTGATCTTCTGTTACAGCACAAGAATGCAGGATGGAAGTGTCATTTCACTACCAAAAAGTAAGTTTCTACTTCTAATATTAAACTTTTCTAAAACTATACTTTATGAAGGCAATATTTTCATATTAAGTACATAAATATCTGCCATGTCCTTTTAATCTTATATTGTGTTTGAGATAAAGGCTTAGTGGTGGGAGGCTTGGGACACAACAGTGCAAGAGGAATGGGATTGTCCCCGTCATCATTGGAGGAGTCTGTAGAAGAGTTCCTTAATAATAAACTCGATGATATAGATATTGATATCATGTTGAAGCTTCCTACACCATTTCTGTGTTTACGAATGTCAAGTTTTCAGGAAATCTATAAATTTTGCATTGTTGTTAGTCCCTTTTCACAAGTAGTATATGTTAGTTTTAATAAAAAAATTCATGATACAAATTTCTTTTTGAAAAACTGTGTTATTATTATTACAAATAAATAAAATCTTAAATTAGTGCGGTATAATCCCTTGAATCTCATTTTAAATACAGTCTCCCATTTCTCATGTGCGCAGTATGGACAACAGAGAGAGGAGTTTAATTTCAAATGTATTTTTTATTTTAGTAGTAAGAAAATATTTTCAACACTGTGCACAATATTCACAATAGTATAAAGTAAATTTGTGAATAAAATTTGTTTTATGGTTTGTGAATACTTTTAAAAATAAAAAGGGGGAAAATGAACCATTCCTAACTACTCTTCCCTATTTATAAAAAACATATTCTTACTTTTCTTCTTCAATTGCTTTTAAAACGAGTTCAGCAATAAAGCCAGGTGCAGGCAATACGACACCTGCTCCATGGCTCATCATAGTGCAACATATCCCAATACCTCCAAATATGTGAAAAAACGGCAAGGAACAACAAATTAGATGCTGCTTTGACTGAAAATAAAGTAAAGTAAGTGCACAGTACATTTCTACATGTATTATTAGTTATGGTTTGTAATTACCTGAACATTATAACCTAACATATCATTAACCCCCAAACAGTTATTTACAATGGTGAAATGTGTATGCACTGCTGCTTTTGGTTGACCCGTTGTACCCTACAAATAATCCATCATTATCAGCTTGCTCAGCAAAAACTTGCTGAATATACTTGTAATATTTTGAATATATTTATCAAAGATAGATTGTTTGTTCTTACAGATGTAAAGAATATCGTAAGTGGGTCATCGATCTGAATGCTCTTTTCTAATTGTTTCAACTCTGTTCTTTCATTACTACCACCAGCATTAAAAACATCTTTGAATTTAAATGCTCCTCTGTAGAAGAGAATAAAGTATTTCAGTACATTTCTCATTTCAGATACCGTGAAATGTGGATACTTTGGGATAATGATGTTAACTTTGGGCCAGTCATCGTTTTCTCCAGTTGGAATGTTTTAAGCGGGTTTCAATGGTGCTTTTTAAGCCAGTTGGAGAGAAGCACTTTTCTGTAATATTTTCGTGGCTTACCAATATTCTAGATTATGCATATTATAAATTACGGCCATTTTTATTGTGACATCTGTTTTGTGTTTTTGCTAATTTCGTCAAACTTTCATCTTGAGAGAAAAAACTAAAACTGCTGTTGTTAAAACAAGTCAACAGTGATTCCTATAATCCTTCACTATTATTCATATGAATGTCGAAAACTAGAAATGGTCAGGGTAATTTTGTGCCGAACAAAACTTAAGTTTCTGCAAATTCGAAATTTTTTATAATATTTTTATTTAATTTCCAAAGTAGGGACCAACGTGATTTTGTTTCATTTTTCGTGGAGAAAAATTTAAATAAGCTAACAACCTTATAGTATGGTAATATTCACTTTGAGTATATGAACTCCATTAAACGCCATATATGGCCATACATGTTTTCAGACATAGATGGAAATATCATGTATTAATATCATGTATGTTTGGCCCTATATATAATTTTTTCACTAGTGATATGCCTTGAAAAATGCAGTGACACATTGGTTGACTTTGGAACAGAAATTGATGGGAATATCCTGCAGTAAAAATATTATCATATTCTGAAAGAGGAATGTTGATTCTATTTGACCTGATCATTTTTGTGTCGTAATTATTGAGCACTTTTTAGAATTCCAAGAAAAACCAACAAAAACTGGCCTAAAGTTTTTACTTTTATGGTGCATGAAAGTCTTGCAATTGAAAGATTGTACATGTACTTACTGAATATCCTTGTCACTGAATAGAATCAGTGTATCAAAATATGGATGCCTATGAAAGATTAATATTAATTAATTTTAATATCATTAATTTTTATTACATAGTATTATTAAACTTATATTTGCAACAATAGCAATGAGCAATTTGCAATGCTAAAAGTGTTTAAAAATTAAATGAAATGCAAATGATAAGTTCCAATGATGAAGAACAGCTGTTCAAATGCACATGCATTATTTATATCATGTGGGACCTTCTCGGTTTCTATAATTTAGGAATTTTAAGTTATTATCTCCATCATGTACGTAAAGAGTTAATAGAAAGCACATGTCGGTAAGAGCCATTTTTACTCCATTTGTTTTGATTTATACCAAAAAGCATTTTCAGTTTGATATGAAACAGTACTAATACACAAGAAACGTGTGTGTTTTTCTGATAATTAAGAAAAAGCTGAAATGTTGGAATTTTGAATTCATTTTTTAATTAAAGAAGAATTTTAAAGTTCTTGCTAATATTCATGTTTCCAGTCTTCGTCACACTAGTTGAAACACGAAACTGAAATAATGTTTCTGCAAATTAAGATATCGAAACGTGGTTTCGTGAAAATATTTCCATAAGCAGGTTAAATTTATTGTCCAAACACAGGAACTGTTTGCTGGTTAAGGTTTGTTCCAAGCACTTCATTGCATGCAGACGACGCTTATTCTTGGGTGAACACAAAAAAACCGATACCACCGAGGCCTTGGTTGGAGCGCCATAACCATGAAACAATATTTCATTGATTTCCTTTGATCTTCACCGCCTCTTGAGCGAGCACCAAAATGTATCATGGAAATATGTGTTTTTTGGCCAAAAGTTTCATGAAACTTGGTTGCAGAAATCTGGTGAGCATCCGCATATCACAAATATTTGTGAAACCCTGTTTCAGTTTCGTGTTTCATCTAGTGTGTAGCTACCAGGCATTATAAGATATAAACAAGTCCAAACTTACGTTTTACTTTTGATTTTCCCTGGCTGACTTTCAGCTACTTCAGGCACCACTTTGCATATGGTCTTATAATACTCTAAAATTCTGAAGCTTTCAGGTGCCACCAGAGCTCGAATTTTAAGCTTTTTTAAACAGTATTCAAATTCCGGAGGTTGATAAACTGCATTTATTGGTACCTATTGAAATATCGTATAAGGAATATTGTGTGAATCATTATATTTCACGTTAGTTATATAATTTCATTTCATTTCATGGCTGTGTTATTTGTAAACTTTCTTAACATACCATTTTAAAGAATACTTCATTTGAATATAAAACATATTTTACTTGAAAAGACAATGGTCTCACCACTATTAACCCTGCCTTGAATGATGACATTTGAGTTACAATCCACTCGTATCTATTTGGACTCCAGATACCAATTCTGTCTCCTTTTTGCAGATTTAGAGCCAAAAAACCAGCAGCAAGCTTCTCAATCTAAAAATATAATAGTTCCCATTATTTCTAGTATTTTTTCAGATTAAAAATTACTAATTAAGAATCGTTGTTAATCGATAAACTCAAAATAAAAATGATTGCTCTTTGTCCATGAAGTAAGATGTGATGATGTATTTATAGTATTTAACGACTTAAATGTTGCTATTTTAAAAAAGCAAGCTTAATTTTGACATTTAAGACTTGTCTTTGTTTTCATTATTAGAGGGTAAATTCAGATGCGGCGTGTAACGGAAGTGCTAACGGCTAACGGCTAATGGTCGCGGCTTAATATATGTTTATTTAAAACATCATTCATTTTTAAACGTTGTAGTTTGATTTATTAAGCAAAAAAGAACCAAACCGATTAGAAATGTAATTTGGCAATTGGCAATTAATTAATTGACAAACTTACATCAGCGTGCAGTTGACTAAACGTTTTCCTAATTTGTTGAGGGCGGTCAATCACGGCGATTCGATCACCAAATCGGTCAACAGATTGATCGATAACCTGTCCCATAGTAAGCCCTAAAAATGATTGGTCCTTGTCTAGTTGATGAATATAGCTAATGCGTTCAGGCGTCTTGCTGAAAGTTTCAAAAAATTATAGTAAAATCGCAATTTAATGTATATCAGCCTTTCCAATATAAAATCTTAGATTAAGTTTAATTGGGAATTACCTGACATAAGGGTGGTGTTGGACAGTATAATTGAGTACATTGAATGAATTTGAGTAACGAGTTAAAGAGTATTGAGTACAATGAGTAAATCGAATGTAATGTACTCAAAGAGTATATGAGTACAATGCATTCGATTATAAAAATGTACAATGGGTGATTGCAAATGTCCTTGAGTATTAACGTACGTACCTGAAATTATGAGTACCAATGTAATCGAGTATGATTAGGAATACTTTTAAGTAAGTAATTGAGTCGCATTTAATATATTTGAGTAACAAGAATGAGTAACTTGAAATGAGGGTCATCCTAAAAGCTAATCTGAATGTATCCTTATTTTTACTTATGGTTATTTTGTTATCGGATATACTGTTTTTTTTTCCATTTTATTAATAAGATTTTGCTAATGTCTAAGATGGTTTATTTTGTGTTCTCGTATTCTTTAAGATTTTGATTTTAACTGTTTTTTCTTTTAAAAAACGTAGTGTTTACTCGCATTCTATACTCATGTCCATGAGTACAATTAACCCAAGTCTGTTTACGATACTACTCGTACTATGGAGTATGATTCCATAGGTACTCGTAATCAGTACTTCTGCTCATGAGTTATAATGAGTACAATTTGCCCAAGCCTGCATAATGGTCTCAAAAGTGGGGTAAATGAGACATTGCACAATTTTTTGTTCAAATATTACACTTTTATAGCAGATTTGATATAAAATTTGCATACACATCCTCTTAATTAAACCACATATCCTTACAATTTTAGATCAACAGGACAATTATTGAATGAGCAAAAAATGTTTTAGTAAAAAGTGTCTCAATGCTCCCCAGTCTCCCCTATATACTTGTCTCACAAATTATCATAAATTGAACTAAAAATTTCAAGTTATTGGCATAGAATAAGACAGATCAGTTCACGTATATTATGGATGCTCCCCTCAATCTCCATCCCTAAAAGGCCTCATTGACTTTGAACAGAGTTGGCACTAACTCTAAACTTATTATGTTTTGCATTATATTAAATTACAACATTACATAGCATATACACGCTAAAGTGTCTTGTAACTTGACCTTAGTATATATATATATATATATGATACGAGTAATATATATTTAGTAGCAGACATTTGTTCTTTTTATTGGAAAGTTATGTAACTAAAATAGAATCTCGAATTCAAACAAGTAATATCTCTTAAGACTTAAAGTATTTAAATATTATATGTTTATTGCTAACAATTAATAAAATACAAAACTTACAGAAGTGGTACATTGATGCTACTCAAACTTCGATATTTTGGAACAATGGTTCTTCTCATTAACTCAAAACATTTAACTTTCGCAGTTAATCTCATAAATGCCGACATTTTGATGACAATTTAACTACTGGATTAATATAAAAATTCAATAAGTAATCTTGTGATGTCTTCTGCTATAATAGAGATTAATTTGTACTGCATTAAGCAATTGATATTTCCCCCGGATGTGCTGTGGTTAGTGACAGACTATGAACTAAAGTCAATGGATATAGTATGAAAGTCATGCCAAAAAAGTTGTGTTAGGGACTGGCATAAACGTCGTCTACAAAATGATGAGATTAAAAAACTTCGGAATGCTCACAGTTTTTTTAAAAATTTTGCATCACCATATTTTAATAAAAAAATTGGAATTAAAAAAATCTAAGCAATTGAAAAATAGGAAAAAATTGCGTAATTGTGCTTTTTGGCAAGAATATGTTTTCAAAGTAGTCTGCAAATACATATAAACTTTAGTCAATATAAGCAAAGATAAAATGCTTAAGATACCCTATCTTAAGAAACTGATAACATCTATAATTATAATGATAAACCTGAAGTAGCTTATTTTGTACATTAACCAGCACTTGAGATAATTAGCATTTCATCAAAACAATTAAGGGTTTCATTGAACAACGTGTGAAGTGAAACACGATAAGCTTTTCGTGTTAAATTGTACACTTTATTTTAAATTAATTATAAATTTACTAATTTTTAAAACATACACAATGGAACATGGAACCAATATGATTGTGGCATAATACAAAATGCCCATTTTTAAACATTTATGATATGTTTTACCATTGAGAACTGATATAGGATTTATCCTGAGCCAGTTGCACCAACAGAGGTTAAAATCTAAGGTTTACTAACCTCGGTTTGTAACGATCCCCTGGGGCCAGTCCACGGTGGCGGGACTGGGCCCGTTATGTGAGTAATGTGAACCGTGCCGGAATGTGCACGGTTCAGTAAGGTTGCGTAATTAGGCTAATTACGTTGGTATGCTAAT